>JAJJMC010003991.1:6429972-6488841 GCA_023531435.1 Papaver californicum | reverse complement strand
TCAATTGATTCATGATTTTTCTTAATTAGTTGTGATCTTGTTTAATGTTGTATGCTTAGTCGTACGTACTTTTGATGTGCCATGCTTATAGTTTACATCTAATATTTTAAAACTATACTTTGGCAAAGAATTAGAGTCAATATCTTTTATTATATGAGCAAGAATTGTCTAGCATTAATATTAGAACCACATGAATATGGAAATTGGTGGAATCCTGAATCCCAGTTTCACGTAATATTGTTATCATCTTTATTTATTTGCTAGCTAAATTAGAATTTAAGTCTAAAATCTATTCTTCACAAGTCCGAGTGAATGATCTTTTTACCACTTGTCTATAATCACATCATTCGTTATTATATCTTTCTTAGAAATTAAATTGGGGGGTTTCACTTTTATAGTTGAAGACGAAAGAGATAACCAGATTTGAAGTAAATTTTGAGTCGGAGCTGGAAGATGCAAGAAAAAAGGAACAAAAACATCTTTCTCGAACATGCGATATCTACGTGTAGCCCTGATATGTTGCAAACGGATGCAACTATTAAAGTAGATAACCAATTAATTGATTATAACTTAAACGTGGCCCATGAATTTAGGTGTAAATTGGGTCGTGCCAGCACGAGCACAACCCATCCCAGCACGAGCACAACCCATCCCAGCACGACAGCTTCATGTGTTGTGCTAGGTCAAACTAATCGGCACAGTAGCACAGCAAAACAGACTAATCGGCACAGTAGCACATCGCAACACGTGGTACGGATAAGCACGTGGAACAACACAACACAACACGTCATAACATGTATAAAAACTACACAATACGGTATAATACAACACATTTTGTGTATATTTTACAAAATAGTGTTTATTCTAACCAATTTTTGATATTTTATCTTCGTTATGTTGAGTTATTTCTATAACAACACATATAATATCTAAATATCTGGAAAATATCAACTTTGAAAAATATAAAATAAATGTGTCAGGCACAACACATCACGAAACAACACACCCTCAAACATGGCACAACCCGGCAATATCTTAATCTCTGGCACGACACCTAGCATGTTGGGTTCGCCTCTTAATGGGCTGTATCGGCCCGTTTTACACCTCTACCCATGAATACCGTATATTTTAAGCTTTGTCTTGACGTTCGTCGGTATAAACTTTTTCAATTAGGAAATTGAATACTTTTCTTACATCCATTAAAAAACGTGAAACAAGTTTATTACACTAGCCCGTGCATTACATGGGAATAACATATATTGTACGTTAATAATCCTTATTATTATAATCAAACTAAAAACGAATAGAAAAATAGAGAACAATCAAATCTGGATAACTCGATAGAGTAATTTGATGAATTAACTTCCATGCATAAACCTAATTGTTGATATCCTCTAAATTAAGCAAAACGATCAACCTAATTATTATGGTTTTAGTATAATAATAAACTATATTGCTAAGTGTTTTGACTCCTTTTCAAAACTTTAAAGCATTTTTTTATACTATTGATTTACGTTGATTTAAAGATTTTGGTTATGTTTAGAAGGTTTTGAATTTTGATTCTATCCCTTTCAAAACCAATAAGTGTCTAACCGTGTGAGTGGAGTTTACACTATGATAAAGGGAGTAAAACATTCTAAACGACTGAACATCACCCGGTTGATGATAAAAAATCTATCAAGTTGTTGAATATCAACTGCCCAACCCTTTTTCTTTTTTCTTTTTTTTTCTTTCTTTTTTTAAATTTATTAGTGGAATTTTTTTGGTGAAGCGACTAATGATCATCTATTTTTGCTTGAACCGGACATCTTGACCCTCTTAGACTCCCCTACCACAACTCCTTTGATTAAAGGAGTGTTTGGGGGAAAAGGTATTTTCCTTTCCTATAGTGGAGCAAAATTTAATATTTGATGCTCAACTTCTTTATTTTGAATAAATTACCTCACTCCATATGCCTTTCTCTTAGTAATTAGTATCCGTTATAGGTTTTTTTTTGTTGTTGTTGTAACGTTGCTATTATTGCAAAATTTGGACTTATCCTATATCGGTTGTTATGTGGCCACCAATTCGGCCATATAGAAATTATCTTTCAAGTTGATATAAGTTTAAAAGCTAAAAAGAAAGAGATTTACTTGGTCGAATCTAAACAAGAGGACCATTTACTGACTCGAGCATTGATGGATTTCGCGAAGACATGCCAATATCTTACCCTTCATCTTCTCAGGATTATCCAGCAAGACATAATTGACTGCACTCATCCATTAGTTTTAGATATTCCGTAAAAGTTCTCATAACATATCACTATCAAATTATTGAAAATGAATAATATGTAACAAATTATGCCTTATGCGTCATAATATGTTGAATTCCATGTTTTTGCAGTTATACCGTAATTGCAGGATACAATTTCTAAACTGGCAATGCCTTTGGATATAAAATGTGGTACTGTAATAAATAGTATAAAAAAAGAAGACTCATATCAGAACACAATTGGGATAATAGTGTATTAATTTTTCTTAGTTTTGGGCATGACGAGTCCCACACATAGTACTAAACATTTTAAAGTCATTTTCGTGGGCGTCATACCCTTTCTCTTTTAGTGAAGTTTGAAGTAGCCCGAGCATTACTTGAGTAAACGGAGTGCAACATACCTTGAGCTGCTTCCTGTTTCCAAGTGGTTTAATAAGGAACTCCCTTCCAATTGTGTTAGTACCAACAATTGACAACCATGGAGCAACATTAGACATCGATCCATCTGCAGGTCCATCATTATAGACTCCGACTGACATGATTATAATGATACCATGCTTCGTTGCATGAAACAAACCAATGGAAATACCATCAAATATGTAATCAAAAGCTACTCCAACAATAGCTTCATTCAATCAGGTATAATCAGTGACGATCATTCCAAGTTGTTTACACATCTCTGTTTGGAGGTTTGTATACTAGCTTTCTCACTCTTGCTTCAAGTATCTCATTGTCTTTTCTTGTGTAGAAGCTTTCTTTACCTATTCACCTTTGTGATATTGCATCGTGTCTGCCTTACCAAGTTAAAATTCTGAACACGTTTTTTTTTTTTTTTGAATTTTGGTAGCCATTGAATCGAGATATATTATAGTCTTATCGAATATGTTTATACATATTTACTTCTAATATGTTTCTACATATTCCAAACATATTTAATTGCTCCTGATTAATGCTTTTGTATTGGTCTATGATTGTATGTAAGAATTTGGATTAATCTACCAAAAGGAACTAAGTTTTACTTCAAGAGCTTATAGAGTCCATAATCGTTGGCTACTGAGTTCCTAATGAATTATGCCACATTTCCTGTGTATATCTTTTTTCCGACCACAAGTACGAAAACTAATTAAAAAATTTATACCAAACAATTGAAGAATGAAAAATCCATATTCTCTACATTATTCTTTATTATTGCTTATTTATCGTACCCTTAATTATTTTTTTATCTTTTCTCAAAACAAAGATTAGTTAAAAATCAAGTTTTGACCGACAATGAATTTCCTATAACAAAGCAAAAATATTGGTGAAAATTTCAGATAATGCTAGATGAGATTTTTGAAAAAACAAGTTTTCACCCGTCATAGGTTTTCTTTAACAAAACTGAAATATGATTGAAAAACCCAAGTATCACCAGTAGACTTTCATTAGTAAACCTAAAATGCATAAATGGGAGACACGTGAAAATTCCAGTTCTCATATTACATGTAGAAAAAACATAAGAGATATGTGAAATTCCAGTTTTATCAATAATAACCATAAGCAGATTGGTGAAAACTTTGGTTTCACCTGTAATATTGGAGAAAATTCCAGTTTTTACCGATAACATCGCTAGATGAGAGATTGGTGAAAATAAAGTTTTTACTCGTAATTAGTTTCCTATAAAACAATAGAGATATTGGTGAAAACTCAAGTTTCAATTTTCAAGAGAAAATATAGGTCGTCCTTGAACTGAAATTGCATTCCACCAATCAAACACGCATTGTTGTGGTTACCAAAGATGATGAAAAAATTTCATTGCATAGTTTAATTTAGTGAACTAGAGGATATTCTAATATATTATGCAGGTAATTTCTTATAATTATCTCTATGTTTCTATTTTATATTTGATTCTATTCTCCCTATGTTAAACTCTAAGTTATTCCTAATTTGATCATTTCCATGTAAAAATATTTTTAGGTTTGTGTAAAAACATTTTTATTTAAACAATTTTATTATGTTCTTTTTATAGGAATGTGATCGATGAATACAAATTTATAGTTTTTTTTTTTATTTTGTTGTAATATATGATATTTTTTCTTATGAGTAAATTTGTTTGTTTTTTATGAAATGAATTCAGTTTATATTCGAGTTTTTGTAATTTTATTTTTATTTTTTTAACAATATATTCAATATTGGAGCAAATGTGCACAACCAAGATAATTTTTAAGTCCAAATTTATGCATATATAAATTTCATTCTATCAATATACTTTTTATTCAGAAGTTAATAAAAATATAGATTATATTCAAATGCGATAATAAAATAAATAAATTTCCAAAATTATATTTTGTCCAATCTTTTCCAATTGATATAATCTTAGCCGAAATTTTCTCCACAATTGCAAGAAATAGACCCGTGCATCGCACGGGTGATGGACTAGTATGGTATAATATAACACATTTTGTGTATATTTTATAAAAAATATTTATTCTTACCAATTTTTGATATTTTATCTTCGTTATGTTGAGTTGTTTCTATAACAACATATATAATATCTAAAATATCTGGAAAATATCATCCTTAAAAAATATAAAATAAATGTGTCAGGCACAACACAACACAGCACAACACGTCCTCAAACACAGCATAACACAACACGTCTTAATCTCTAGTACGGCACAACCCGGCACGTAGCACGACGGGCTAGCCTTTTAATAGGTTGTGCCAACCCGTTTTACACCTCTACATGCATCTGTATCGGTGTTTTTGCCTTTAGGCCCATAACTTATTGATTTGTTGGGAAGCCAAATTTTGCTACGTAGCTAACATGACTCTGTTGGGACGTTAAAAAACTTCTTTCTTTGGCTATAATACAAGAATCAACGGAGATTTCCAAAGTTATCTCTTTCGGTAATACGGGTTTTAAAGCGACTGACCTTAATATCATGGGAAATTTATCATATGGTCCTAAGTCTAAATAATTAGTTATAGCATAATCATGCATTAGAGATATAATACAAACAGAGAGAGACCCAAATAAAAATCAAAAGAATTGAGCTCATAAAACCCAGTATTCATCAATTCTACCAACAAGTCTCTTTAACGACTCTTTTTTTTCGCCTGGATTCTATACAAACTATTATCAATCCATAAGCTATACTCAATCATCAGTATCCTGCCGATCTAAATAACCCATTGCATTCATAATATTTCCAAGCATCAACTTGATTACATCAAAAAATTTGTTCATACATATCACTTCACTACCATTAATTACAATGTTCATATTACCCCCATCACCTTGAATCTTCCACATCTCCTAAGAGATTTGAAACTTCAGAACATTTCAAAGATCCAACAAAAAAACATTCATCAAAATCCCTATAAATTTCCCCAAAAGTCTCAAAAGTTCTATCAAACCCAAATAAAAACTATCCACAACAAAACATTATCAACAAACTTCTCATGAAAAAGCAAACCCTTCCGAGAAAACAAAAAGAAAAAAACCATCAACTTCCAAAAAAATAAAAACAAGAAGAGGGAAAGTAAATACCAAAAATACTGGTCAGTGGTTCCCAGTAAGATCAATTTCAAGCCTCATCAAGAGCCTGATACCCTTAATCTCTTCGATATGTCAGGTGGGACTAGAGTTAGTCGCTACCATCATAGATATCATACCCATACTCCTAATCGCTTTGGCTATATTCACTTCCCGTTGAAGCAACATGTCTATAACCATCCGAATCCCCATCATCAGAAGCCTCGTCATCCTTCTCATCAGCAGTGTCAGCATCTCATCCATCTCTATTTCCAACTGGTTCCCCATCAGCATCCATAATTTCTACATCTTCTATATCAGAATCAACATTTAGAGGTTCCCTCATTGTTCGAGCAAAAATGGGGAGATGAGCCTTTTCTGCTAAATATCTTTCATATAAATCATCCTCCTCCTTCTCTAGCCTTTGCCTTTTCTCTTCTTCTGTCTCTGATTCATTCTCAGAAGACTCACTCTCATCCTCACTTTCAATCCTCTCCTCCTCTGAACTCTCTGAATCACTTTCAGTTACACTCCAAGTCTTCATCCATACAAATTCCTCATCATCCCCCCTTTCTCTTTTTTTTTCCGTGCATGTCGTATCCTCCTCTTCTGCTTCCAAAGAGAAAATTCTTTTGCGTTCTCAACATTATATTCAATCTGTTGAGCCCGTCTATCAATTTCTCGCTAAATACCCTCCTTCAGAATCTCCAATTCCCTGGTTTCTAATGTCTTTGCAACTTGTTTTGCATACCGACACGATCCATAAAGTTGATTTGGATTTGGATTATTTCCATTTTGAGAGGCTATGTTTTAATCTAATTGATTTTTACTCTCTCTTTCTTTTCTCTCTGGGTAATTTCTGATAAATTTGGAAATTTCCTCCTAATCTCCTTTTATAATGGGCTAATGGGTGTCATTAATGGTCATTTAAGGCAGTGGGTGAAACATTCCATCTCTTGGTTTCTCACGCCCATTCAATCCCCTATTCATTGCATCCAGAAACATCATTACTCTTTGCAAATGACCACCTTTTCCCTAAGCCATTTGCGTATTTTCAAAATCCATAAGTACTCTTTTAGCCCATCCTTTCATAGCCTTAATCGTAACGTTCCATCTTGTTTAAAATTGCCATTCATAGGAAGCTTGTTAGGTCACCAACTTTGGTAGTAAATTTATGGGTACAAATTAAATTTTACGATTTATTGCAGGTTCTGATTAGGCAACACTTGTGGATAGGTAACATTGTTAGCAGATGGAAGCTGGCTAGCCTGCATGGCTGCCAGATTACCTACACCTTCTTTCTCAATCCAAAAGTTAAAACCCAACTTCCCTCCAAAATAATTTTGACTTTTGGTCAATATTTTTCAAACCTTACCATTACCCCCAACCCTAAGTCAAATTCAAACCCAAATCTCTCTCCAAATCTTTCGTTCATCTCCATTTTCTCTGTAGGGATGATACTTTAATGAAGTTTGGAAGTATATTCCATGATATACCTCTACTTGGCATAAAGCAAAATACATTCATTAGAAGATGGAAGATGGCTAGCTTGCATGGTTTCCAGATTATCTACACCTTCTTTCTCAACCCAAAGGTTAAAACCCAATGTCCTTCCATAATAATTTTGACTTTTGGTCAATATTTTTCAAACCTTACCACTACCCCCAATCCCAATTCCAATTCCAATTCAAACCCAAACTCTCCCTCCAAATCTTTCAGTCATCTTCATTGTCTCTGTAGGGATGATGCTTTAATGAAGTTTGGAAGTATATTCCATGATCTAACCCCTACTTGGCATAAACAAAAATGCAGTCATTATTGCTCTACTATGGACATTTGGGTATCGAATTGTTGGTATCTTTATTTTGGGATATGGTGTAAATTTTTTATCACAGGACATTCAAATTTATCAAAGAAAGTCAGACTGCAACCAGTTCAGGAAAATTGTAAGAATACAAAAGAGAAGTTGCACAATTTCAGACATTCTCCCCAATCAAGAATATAGCTCTCACCCTGTCTCTCCCATTTTTTAAGGTTGACTGGCTTCTACTGAATACTTTTTGCATTTCTATAAGTTTTAAGAGGCAAGGTCACTTTCATAATACACGTGATTTTCAGATTTGGAACTGTCTCATTCTCATTCACATGTATAAACCAATACCTACCACTCATTTTAAAGGAGTCGACCAGCAAAGTTCTACCAACCTTATCCTTTCAATCTATATCTTTCTTTATAATATGGAACAACAACAAATTCCTCTCAAAACCTTCACTGCAGAAGAAGATATCCAAAAACTTTCATCTCAAATGGCTGAAAAATTCACCCTCCCCACAAATTTCCCCTCCACCCTCACTGAGCTGGTTTTTATAAATAAAACAGTCGTATTATCTGAAAATGATAACAACTGGAAATGGTGTATGGTTGGTCATATTTGCAGTGAGACTCTGGTTCCCACCGCCTCCAATATAAGATATATTTGCTTGTGGCTATCTGATAGTTCTTAGAGCTGTCCCCTCTACGATTGGCCATCTAATTTGAACATCACTTTTGATGATGAACTAATGTGTCTCATTTTGTGTAATTTTCCAAATGAGTGCACTGAATTTGTAGACCTTAAACTGCTTACTCTCAAACTGGGAGAACTCATTGAGGCTAAAGATCCTTACGGAAACCATCATTTGAAGAAGAATGTGAAGATCTGTGTTAGAATTTCGGTTAAGAATCCTCTTCTTACTGGTATTCCTCTTGTCACTAGAGGAAGAATTCAACCATTCCTAATTGAGTGTGGATACTTCACAGTCCCCAGATTTTTCTGTAATTCATGTCGAATCATTGATCACAAAGATGCAAACTTCCCCAGGGCACAAGCTAAGAAAAGTAAAGCAAAGGTAGTCATTCCTCCAATTCCAAGTATGCTTTGCAAAAATTCTCTCTCCTTATGCCTCCTCAACACCATGTTATTTCTACTGAATCAACTACTACTCCAGCTCATGTCAATCTTAATAGTCAAAGAAGTGATGTTGTTATGGAAATTCAAGAGGGCAACATTATCCAAAATGATTTTAACAAAGGCAAATCTTTACTTCTACTCAAGATCAACAAGCTAGCAAAGATGAAAATCTTATGGTGTAAATCAATATGGGCTCTTTTATTTCAAAACCTGTTTCCCTAAAGATTTATGATATGGGCCCAGTTTTGGCCCATAAATTTACACGACTTGTTAATGACCAGTCAACCAACCAATGCCTTCTTAATCAAAAAGTGGAATCACTAACCAATATGGGTTCTTCTCTGTCTTTTGCTTCTGGATCGGGAAAACTGGGTCTGTTCGTACTTCTAACTTTGCCAGGCGTTTAAAAAATACAGATAATTCGGCTAGTGTAACTCAGCTACCCACTTTATATATAGAATAAATTATAACTCTGTCAGCTGAACATGAAGCCATTTCTAATCTGAAACACAAGATTAATCCTAGTGTAGAACTAAGGAAGCGTAGTAGAGCCTCAAAACCCTCTATGGCCAGCATTGTAGTGGTTCCACCTGAATATCCTAATTCCTCTGAACCAGATTACAATAACCTCTTCCAACCCATCACCAACCTGGGAAATCTCCCACCCATAAACTAAAAAAATACCTCAGTTTCTACTCATCCTCTGAGCAATCCTTATAGTAGTTTAATGAAGCTTCCAGTTATCCTTCTGCTAATAATGGTGTCCACAATTATTCTCCTCAAGGGGATGCTAATCAGGACCTGAATAGTACTTATACTTCCTTTCAAAATGGTGGCTCTGAAAGCACTCAGCCTAATGGTAGTTATGACTCTACCAGTCAGGTAAACATGTCAAATTCACCAATCATTTCTGATTCTGAAAATAACCTTCTTAATACCATAAACTATTTTACTGTTAATAATGTGAATATGTTGGTCTGGAATGTGAGGGGATTAGGAAAAAAATATACTAATAAAGAGCTGAACCTATTCCTTAAAAATATAAACCCATATATAAATTTTTTGTCTACGACTACGATGAAAAAAGATACGGCTGCTAGGAAACTAAAAAATATGGGATCTCCTTGTGCTTTTAACGTCCCTTGTATGGGAAGAAGTGGTGGTTTGGTGCTAGCTTGGAAACAAGAAATTGATTTAAACATTATGTCATCCAATTCTAGGGGCATCCTTGTCAAGACTAATGATGTCATTTATTTAAAACCCTGTCACATTTAATTCATCTATGGTGAACCAAACAATAACTTAAGACAATTTTTTGGAGTGAACAGTGTAACCAAACCCCAACTCCATCAAGTGAACCTTTGTTTTTTGTAGGGTACTTTAATGCTCTTCTGGGTTCTGAAGATAAGAATGGTGGTTTAGACTTTAATGATGATGATGTTTATAATCTTAGGAAATTTTGTGATGTGTTTTCTTTGCATGATCCTGGGTTTTGTGGCCCTAGATTTACTTGGTCTAACATGCAATCTGGTTCTAATCTTATTCTAGAAATGATTGATAGATGCCTCATTAATCAATCTGCTGACTCTCTATTCCCAAAATTTTGTGTTAATTACTTTCCTAGAGATTCCTCCGATTATTTTCCTATGCATATTGGCTTTAATTTTAATGACATTAGTATGCCTAAACCATTCCATTACATGGGCATGTGGATTGAAGACCCAACCTGTAGAGACATTATTGTAAATTCTTGGTATGTTAACATTGTTGGTTCCCCAGCCTACAAATTAAAAGCCAAACTTCTGAGCACAAAAAAGGTCTTAGAGATTAAAACAAGACCTCTTTTGGTAATATTCAATTTAATATTTCTACCACTAGAGAAGAGCTAATCCAAATCCAAACCTCTAATCCTTCTGACTCTAGCTCCACTGTCCGCCTCAAAGCCATATTATTTTACCTGTATAATCTTGAGGAACTATACTAGAATGATGAATCTAGAGAAGTTTGGATTATGGAAGGAGACCGTAATACTCCCTATTTCCATAGAGTCACTCTGCACAAAAGGAAAAGAAATGCCATCAGTTAGATTAAAAATTCTGCTGGAACTACTCTAACTGATAGAGAAAGTATTTGTAATTCCTTTCTCGATTACTTTAAAGGTCTCTATTCCTCCCACCCTCAACAATTTCAAGAGGAAATTATGGAAGCCCTGCCAATTAGATTTTATGAGGGTGACAATCAGCATCTTAATACCCCTTTAACTGCTAAGAAAATAAAAAATGTCGTCTTTCAAATGGGTAGAACTAAGGTTCCAAGTCCTGATGGTTTCACTGGCTTATTTTATCAAAAACATTTGGATATTGTGGGGGATGCTATCATTGATATGACACAAACCTGATTTAGAACTGGCCATATAACTAAGGTGTTTAATCACACTAATATAGCTCTTATTCTTAAAGTCCCTTTAGCTGAATTGGCTGAATATAGACCAATATCTTTGTAATTTTATCTATAAAATCTTGTGTAAGACATTGGACAACATATTGAAACCTTTCATGAATAATCTTATCTCCCAGAACCAGATTGCTTTTTTTTTCTAAAAGAAGTATTTCTGATAACATCCTTCTAGCCCATGAGGTCATTTACTCTGTTAAGCATCACAAGGGAAGAGAAGGTTTAGCTGCTATCAAACTGGACATGTCCAAAGCATATAATAAACTTGATTGGTCTTTCCTTGTTAAAGTTCTTTCTAAAATGGGTCTCTCTAAACATTGGATCAAGTTAATCCATCAATGTCTTTCTACTGTGTCATATTCTATCCTTTTAAATGGTGTCCCAACTGGCTTGATCAGTCCTGAAAGAGGCCTTCTTCAGGGAGACCCCCTTTCTCCTTACCTATATATCATCTGTGTTGAATCTCTTTCTACCTACATTGATTCCTTATCTAGAAAAGGTCTCATTGAGGGTATCAGGATTTACGAAAATGCTCCAGTTGTTACCCATCTCCTTTTTGCCGATGACTCCATGCTTTTTTCTAGAGCCACTGCTCATGATTTTTAAAATATTAAAGATTATCTGCATAAATATTGTCTAGCCTCTGGTCAAGAAATAAATTTTGATAAATCTGGCATTTTTTTAGCCCTAAAGTTCCAGATACTTTAATGAACCATCTGCATCATTCTTAACATCCATACTAGGAATCTGGGTGAAAATTTGAGAACTCCTATAGCCTTTAAATCCTCTAAAGTCCAAAATCATATGAGTATTCTCCAATCTGTTGATACTAGGATTTCTTCCTAGTTTCACAAACTCCTATCTCAAGCTGCTAGAACCTCTCTAATTAAGCATGTGGGTCAAGCTATTCCTATGTATTAGATGGGAGCCTTTTTAATCCCCAAATATTTGTGTAGGAAAATGGATTTCCACCTTTTCCAGTTCTGGTGGGGTGAAACTCTTGACCCTAAAGATAGGAAACTTCATCTGCTTTGTTGGGATACCTTATGCTCTCCCAAATATGAAGGTGGTTTGGGATCAGGAAGGATAAATTGAATAATCTGGGTATGATAGCTAGAAATGCTTGGAATTTGATTGATACTCCTAAATATATTTTAGGTTCTATATTGAAAGCTAGATATTACCCTAAGACTGACTTTCTTAATGCCAAGTGCCCAAGTAATTGCTCCTGGACCTGGAGATGTTTGCATACCATTAAAGAACTTATAAAACCTTTTATTTCCTGGATTGTTGGTGATGGCAAGTTCATTGACCCTTGGTGTGATAAGTGGATACTAGGTCTGGTTTCTGCTAAACCTAACCCTTTAATCCCCCAAGACCACAGTATTAAGGTTTCTTACTTCATTAATCAAGATACCAGAACCTAAAATGTTACTAGAATTAATAATTATTTCGATAATGCTTCTGCTAAGAAGATTGTTTCTATTCCCTTAATCTAGTTATGCACTCCTGATATGAGGGCTTGGAATATTTCAAAAAAGTGTAAATTTACCTATAAATATGCTTACTTGGCATTTAGAGGAGTTAGATCCTCTCCAAATGATGTTATTTGGAAGTGCATATGGAAAATCAGAGTTCAACATCGTGTGCAATTTTTATTTGGAAGGCTGCCAAGAATGCCTTAACTGATGGAGCTGTGTTGCAGTCTAGAATGCCTATGGATGAAATTTCTTTCCCTCATTGTTCTGATCCTCATGAATCTATAATGCATGCTCTTGTTTTTTCCTTTTTTGCTAGTCATGTTTGGTTTTTATCCAATATCTGTGCTAATACTTCTGCTTTTATTGATAAATTCCTTTATGATTGGTTTTATTTCTGGTTAATTGACCCTATCTCTAGAATACATGAGGATCTTCATAGTCTCTTTGCCACCATTCTTTGGTCCCTCTGGAGTAGCAGAAATAACCTGATTTTAACAACAAAAAAGAACAAGATTCTGCTATTTTAGGTAGAGCTAAATCTATGCTTTTATCTTCCAAGCCTAACCTTCAGATCCCATCTTCAGTTTGTATTAGTAGAATTGAAAAATGGATTCCTCCACCATTTGGATGGACTAAATGTAACACTTATGGAGCCTTTGATGAATTTTCCTTGAACAATGGAGCAGGTTATGTGACGAGGGACTATTCAAGCAAGGCCTCTTTTTGTGCGTCTATATCTTTTGAAGTTGAATCTGCAGAAGAAGCTGAAGCAAGGGCCACGTGGGCAGTGCTAAAAAAAGCCGTGGAATTGAAACTCACGCATGTTATTGTCGAAAGTGACGCTAAAAACCTGATTGACCAATTTTTTACAGGCTGTTTTGATGGAAATCAGAGGACGAATGCAATCTTTAAGGATATTCAGCTTTTCTTTTCTATATTAGATGTCTGTATATGTTCTTTTAAGTCTCACAATTATAATGAGGTAGCTCATAACTTGGCTCAATGGGCTAAAAATAATGATGTTACTATGTTTTGGTCCAGTCCTGCAATCTGGCTAAGACCAGTTGTTGAGGCTGACTATTAGCCTTTCTCAAGGCCCTTGCTTATAAAAATAATAATTAGTTATTGCATGGTCCAATCAAAAATTAAATTTATTCTAGGGTCCATAAATGTTTAATTACCAAATTACCTTTATTGTTCGTACGTGCGGCAATAGTAGGACTAAAAAAATATTGTTATCTCTCTCCACAAACACAATCTTTTCTTCGCTTCTTTTTTTTTCTTAACATTGCAGACATGGTGGTGATTACGGTCAAGATGCAAGACCGAAAATCATCGTAAATTAATCGTTTCTCATCCAAATCATCAAAAACCATACATTCCAGTGAAAAATTTCAAAAACCAACTGAATCTCTGAACTAGATTTTCAATTTCATACAATAAACAAGAAATCAAACCCTTTATCTACTGAATCATCACAAAAAAATCAACAACAATGGTCGAAACAATAATAAAAAAAAAAGAGGTAGATTCACCATTGTATTTTACTTTTATCACATGCAATAATGTTAATACAATACACATGTGGTGTATTATATTTTTAATTGATTCACCACCGTATTTTGCTTTATTTATAAGATGAATATCAATTTTTATTATGATCCTGGAGTGCATATCTACTATATTCATGGGTTTATTGATTTATTTTGGTTCATTACATTTTGAACTCTATTATGGACATATTTATGGCAGTGCCTATCACCTATATTGTTCATTTCCACCCATACTTACGCTGTTTTTTGCAAAATCAATTATATAAGATGAAAATTTATAGTGCAGAATCATTATACTGTTGTTGTAATTATATTCTAAACTTTATTATAGGCTTATTTATGGAAGTGCATATTGCCTATACTGTATAGACTTCACCCCATATTAATGGCAGTTTTTGATTTGTCATGGATTCAACACCGTGTTTTGATTTTATACATGCAATATTAGTTTCTATCACGGTTTTGTATATATTTTTATGCAATGGTTTGGGGGTTTACACTTAAGTGATTCTCTAGAACCGAAGATTGGCTATACTCTAGTGTAATTACATAGTAGTGATGCAATGATTTTGAGTTGTACACTTATGTGATTTTTCAAAAGTACGGATTGACTATATTGTAGTGATTCTACATAGTACAGATGTAAAATGGTTTTGAGTTTTTATGTGATTTTTTAGAAGTGCAGATTGGCTATACTGTAGCGATTCTATATAGTAGAGATGCAAATAGTTTCGAGTTTTATACCTATAAGATTTTTTAGAAGTGCAAATTGTCTATACTGTAGTAATTTTGTATAATAGGGATACAAAATGGTTTTGAGTTTTATACTTTTGTGATCTTTTTGGAAGTGCATATTGGCTATACTGTAGTGATAGGGTAAAAAAACCATAAATGATAACACATAAACATGAATGTTTACCAAAAAAGTATTCATTATATGAGAGTATTAACCATTTAACACTATAAACACATAATCTAGGTTTATGTGGTATTTTTGATAGTGTAGATTGCCTATACTCTGAAAAATCTATGTTCTAATTTAGGAGTGCAGATTCTATGTACTATATTCATTTGTACACATTAAGATGTTATTTTTGGTAGTGCAGATAGACTATACTGTATCATATTGTGCATATGTTGAAAGTGCATCTTTCATACACTATGTTATATTTATATGTTTTTTATCATATTTATGTAGATAATAAAGCAGTGGAGAGTGAAACTTGAAGATGATATGTCATACCCCAAACTTTTTTTGAGTTTAAATGGCCCTATTAGAGTCAAAAATCAAATTTTATACTGAAAATGCTAAAAATAAAATAAAATGTAAATCCAATGTTCATGTGCTTTAATAATTCTGGGTGGCCTTAATGGTAAATGATAGTTTTTAAACAGTGAGTTAGTGTTAATATAAATCCTTGGCGCCTTAATAGATCTCTATGCATGATGCGCACGTGTCACATAAGGAGGTCGTTAGGGACATCTATGGAAGTAAGAAATAAAAAACAAAAGGACCGAGAGAAAATCAGTACTTGGTTTTGCCTTCTCCTTCCCATTTTCTTCTGTTTCCTTCATTTTTATTTCTCTGGTGATTTCCCTCACCCCATGAAAAGATTGAGAAAATGAATGAAATCACAAAAAAGTTAGTAAGCTTTGTCATTTGTGGAGGTAAATAACATCTAGTTGCTGATGGCGTTCATGCGTGTTGATTTGGGTTATAAATGGAGAAGAGGAATTTTTGTTCTTCAACTTGAGAATTTTATTTGAGGTTGAAGAGAATGTATATAAGCTGCAAAAAACAGAAGAATAAAAGCTATCTCTCTACCAGCATTGAGATGCCCACAAACTGTTCGACAAAATCCCAAACAAAGAAGAAAAAGGATTCCAGTGAATGGGATTAAGGTAAGTTAGCTGTTTGTGCTTTTGTGTATGCAGTAGTTATAAATCATGCTAGCTTACCCTTTTCGCTCATATGCCTATCGATAGGTTATCTTAAAATGAACATGAGGTCACGGAGTTAGTATAGTGTACAACTGTACATGAGAGGATTTTGACGTTTAAGGATGTCGAGAGTCTGTTTCAAATCTATAGTCTGATGACTTTGTAATTCTGATCCTTTATGTGCCATTTTAAGATATAAGTACAAATATATATATATATATATATATATATATATAGATATATATGTTTGACCTTATTTGTAACTATGTGAAAGGCCTTCAACTTATGTATTCATATTCATTATGTTGTGTACCAGCCACGTCGTTCAATTGTACTTTATTCTTTCATTTTTTGTTAGTATGAAGATAGTCGACGTAGTCTAATTTAGTTAGACCAAACATGCATGCTTATTAATTAGTTCTCTTGCTAATGAATTTAAGTGTTATGAGTCGTATGCTCTATTGACTAACGATGTAGTTATATGTCTTCCTTTACTTTTAGTATGTGATTTGATGCTATGTAAGTGGGTAACTTCAAATGTTATACCCTTGGTTTTATTTATGCACAATTAGTAGTTCCACTTGCTGTTATTGATGTCTTTGTTCCTTAATTTAGTACTTTAAGATTCTATTAAAAAAAGGGACTAAATGGATGAATTATTTCGATGATTATCTAAGTACCTATGAACTGTCTGTTAAATTGTATTTATGACCGTTAGTCCATCAGGTTTGCTAGGCGGAAGTTTGGCCCTCTTTAAGTTTTGTATCAGCTTTGGGTCAGTACTGAAGAATTATACTATTATAAATGATCATTCTGAATTATAGATTAGGAGACATGCCTATTTAATTAATTGTTTAAATTCCAAACTGATATTGAGTGTCCGGTTCCGATATATATATATATATATATACATTACTACTTCTGCCTCTTTTAAGAAGTATTGTCCTGTATGGTAAATGGTATAGTGTTCTGTACACAATCTTTGGTTTTCGATCTTTTAGGTTATAACTTATAAGTGGTAGCCTATGTAAGGCTAAATTATTAGTTGGTGTAATAGATTGATGTTTACTCTTAATAGGGTCTTATATGTCTATAAGCTTACTTATCAATTTCTTTATATTTTATTGATGTAATTGCTTTCCTGGAACTGAATTGGTGATCCATTTGGCGGTAGTTTTACTATGCACGTAGTTTGTATTTGTGATTTATTATCGATCTTGTAATGTACTACCATCATAATAATCATGAACAATTTAGTAAAAACATATGAGCTGTTTTGGGTATCTTGGTTTACTCTGTAATTCATTCCGTGCACTGTAAGTGGACTAAGTTTACTTGATATTTTATTGGAGATAATTGCTACCATTGAGGGTGGTTCATATTATCTAAATAAATGGAAGACGATCTACAATCGTGCTTGATCCCTTCGAGCAACAGAGAGGGTATGTAGCAGTAACTATACGGTTCAACACAACTGCTTAAGGTTGTTCATATCGTCGGGAAAAAGTTGGTTACTGCCAAGCAGTTCATACCATCTATTTGGAGATGATTGCAATCTTATCAATTTATATATATCGTTAGTAAGAGGTAGTTGTAGTTAGCCTACTGGCTGTTCATACTATCTTGAGAGATGATTTTAACCTCTTTGAGGTTGTTCATATCATCTAATAAGAAATGAAGGGTGGTTGTTGAATACCAATTCATATCATCAAATGAGACTTGGAGATGATTGTTTCCATTTAGAGGCAATCCATATCATCTGAGAAGAATGGTTGATGTTTATAATGACAATTCATACCATTGATTTGGAATGATTATTAACTCTCTTGAGTAGTTTATATCATTTGTAAAAGATGGTATGTTGAGCTTGACCTAGTACTGTGAATTGCCAGGTCCACTAAGGCTCCCACATACGGGTGGCTATCCGGAAGACCATTGCTGGAATGGTGGTAGACAACGAGAATGATCATCCTCACCCGTCGCTGGAGCGGTGTGTGTTGTCAGGCCTGCTAGCTCCTACTTGCGAGTGGCAACCCGGAAGACCGTTAGCTGTAACGATGGCTGGTATCCGACTATTCTGGAAGGAGATATTATATCTTCATAATAAAATGATGGGAATCATATGTAGGATTCGGTGACCCTTGAAATAAATAAATAAATAAATAAAAATTATGGTTACATGCTTATAAATCAATTTGGAATAAATCGATGAACATTTGTTTGGAAAAATTGAATTGGTCCCAAAAGTTAGAAAGCCGATTTTTTTTAGTGGCATATCGGGAAGTTGGAGATAGCCCAATGGGCCGAAACTAACCCATTGGAAGCGAAAATTTTTCGGTTTGTCACAGGGTATTTATTTGTATGTATTTGCCAAAACCATTGAGTCGTTAATACACAATGATAGCTTGGAAACATATTTTCTTCGATACATTGTGTACATGCTAAAAGAAGCTTCTTCCAGAGATCAAACTAATATTGAAGCAAAGAAGAAGTACCATTCATCGTTGTACATTGAAGCATCTGCTTGGGTGAATGTTATTCTTGGTTATATTTTCTCTTTTCAAACATGAAAATGAAAAAACTAGTTATTTTTGAAAGTGTATATAGATTATACTGCAAATAAAATAAAATTAGTTATTATGTCAGTGGGATTCGGGAGTGTAGATAGGCTAGATTGAAAAAAATAGTTAGTTTATAAGGTAAATTTGATAGTATGGAAGGCGATACTCATACTAACACATGGAAAAAACATTTTATATTCCATCTTCATGTCAACAAGCCTCAAATTATGCATGGTGTAGACAAGAATGCTATTGATTCTCCAATCATGGGCATGGAAAAAAGCGCCAACATGATTTTTATCCATATGTGTCATGGAGAAGGACTTGGCAATAATTGGACGTTGCTGGTATTCTACTTCAAGGAAATGCCTTTCATTCACTACAACTCTTTTGAAGCCAACAAGGATGTATACAAAGATAATGCAACAAATATGGCCAACTACTGCTTCAAAGTTATCAACAATTTCTTGTCTATAAACAGAAGGAAACAAGTGAAGAAAGTTGTATTGTTGGATTACCCAACACCTCAGCAAGGGAACGCACCAGACTGCCTATTGTATGTCAGATATTTTATGAAGAAATTCTCTAAGTTTAACCCCGAGTAAGATGTTGAATCAAGCTTGGAAGATGACGAATAAATCAGAATGAAGATGCGGAATAATAGAGTTTCTTTGGCATGCAAGTTACTGACAGCAAAAGACCCCGAAGAAAGTTGGAACCCGTCTTATGAAACTGATTACTTCAGTAAGCTTAGTGTTCAATAACATTCAGATGTAGGTATTTAGGTTTTTTGGTCGCGTACTCTGTCTATTTAAATGTTCAGTGACTTGATAGAATTTCTTCATACTCTTGTCTTTTTTTCTCTTGAATCTTTAGTGATTATATATATTATCAATGTATTTTGATAAGGTACATTTGAGAGTATAGGTAGGCTATACTGGTACTAACTCTGTTTGTTTTTTCAATGGTGAACCCTTCGATAGTATATATAGATTATAGTATGACACACTGTTTAATTTTGGTGTAATTTTAGAGTGCAGATTTCCTATACGCTGAAAGATATATGTTATTATTTGGCATGCATCTAAGCCTTAATCTGGAATGGTGAACCCTTTTGGGTAAGAACCATTTGATATGCAAATTGAGAATTGCAGAACCCCTATACTGAAAAAGGAACTATGCAAATTGAAAAGAACTGCAAAACACATATATAAGCTACCTGTCAAAATGATAATATATTTCTTACCCTTCACCATGATCAGTCATAAAAGTGATGGGACGACTATCAACAACATTTATAAGATTGACCATAAACCAAGGCCAATTATCAACATCTTCCCCAGGTACTAATGCATATGCTAAAGGATAAAAACCTGAAAAAATAAACATTAAATAAATGCCATACTCTCTATGTTATAATTTGGAAGTTCAAATTGCTTATACTCTTAAAATCTAGAAAATAAAATGGTAAACTACAATAAAAATAAAAACAAAATAGAGTGTAGGACAAATATACCACAGAAAGAATTTTAAAAAACTTGCCTCAATCGCCAAAAATTTAGTCGCAATTCTAAATGAAGGAGTATAATAAACATGTATTGTTGAATCATAAACAAAAATGAAAAATTACTGAAACTTCTATTCAAGAGTATAGTGTGCATGCATTGTGGCATCATAGACAATAAAAATGAACAACAAATAAGGAAATATATTCAGATAATTAAACTTCTATTAAAAGAGTATAACTTATATGCACTATCAGATCAAAGACAAAAAAATGAAAAAACAAACAAAGAAAATTTATTCACATGATAAAACCTCTATTAAAAAAGAGTTGAGTGTATATGCACTGTTAGATTATATACAAAAATGAAAGAAAACATTACTGAACTTTTATTGAAGAATGTAGCTAATATGCAATGTCAATTCGTAAACAAAAAATAAAAATAAAACAACAAGGAAATCTATTTGCATGAATAAACTTATATAAAAAGAGTATAGTGTATATGCAGTGTTACATCATATACATGAAAAGAAATACATTAGTAAAAATTGATATTGAACAGTATAGCTTAAATGCACTATCAGATCATAGACAAAAAATGAATGAAAACAACAAAAAAAAACCTGAAAAAAATTGATATTCTCGCCAACTAAAATAAATCGAAATCACCATGTGTGCAATCATAATAACAACAAGCATAGTTGAAAACCAATCCATTTTCAGTATATATAAAATGCACTCAGTTTTTTATCAAACCACTAAAGACAAACTAAATTGCCATACCAATAGTAGATACACAAACGAAAACTCACTGATCTCAGCAATAAAAACCTACTTCCATGCACAGATCAATTCTCTTATTCAAAAGTTGTTATTCCCTGATTCTCCTTTCATTAATAACAACAAGAAAATTCTATGAAACATCTCGTTCATTGCCAAATTCAAATCCATCAACAACTAGTAATGCATTCCCTAGTGAGAATAACAGAAAATACAACAACAACCAATACAAAATACATAATCAAAACCAAGAACATCATTAAATGAACAGAAGGAATTGGGATGAAGTTTAGTATAAATACCTCAAGGTATAGATGCTCAAGATACTTCTAGCTTGCGTAGACAAAAACATTTCGTACAAAAAAAGATCTATCATCACAAAACCACGGCCTAATCATCAATGAAGTACTTAATTAAAATAAACCAATACCAATCGGTAAAATTATACACCGTTAAATCCTGAATCTAACGAAAATTTCCCTAAATCTAACGGGAACTGCTATAATCAATCGAAACTAGATATTTTTTCTGTGTTCAGAGAGATCTAAAGTGTAAAACCCTAAAAAAAATTCTTCAATCTCGGAGCTCTCAATTCACATGGAGAAAGATGAAAAAGTTTGATACAGTGATACATCCTCATATACCAAGGGTGTTCTGGATATTTTTAAAAACTCCAATTATCGTCACATGAGTAAAGGACCTGTTGATAAAAAAAATTGATACAAAATTTAATTTTGGACCTCCGATTAGACTAGGCCTAATGGGTGGACCTATTATTAAAATAACCCACTAAACTATTACCAATTGTAAATTCTACTAATATCATACACTTTAAACCAAGTAAATGTTAGACAGTAGGCATCAGAAATCCTTTTTGTGAACATTTTGAAAATTAGGAAGACAGCACAATGAAAAAACTTCTACTAAACACAGTCTAACACAGAGGTGGGCAAAAAAGTTGGGTTAACGGATCCCAAACTGGGAACCCGTAAAAAACTTGTGTACCCTACCCGATTTAATTTTAAGGATATCGAAATTCTATAAGATCTAATGAATATATGTTCTTTAGAGGATTTTCCCTAAAGAATTAAGGATTTGCAGAGCACCAAGCAGCATTGCTAGCATTTTATTTATCTTTTGAAAAATTTGTCTGCATTTATTTTCTTCCAAGTGTTTATATCAAAAGTATTTCATGCTTTAAAAAAAATTATAAACATTAGGAATGTTTATAATGTCAATTTGCAAGAGATATAAAAACTATAGCAATTACACTGAGTCTAGATAGTACTCCTTCCGTCCCCTATATAAAAGCGAAGAAGTAAATTCTTTTCAAAAAAAATTTCTTTTATAAATATACAATTTTTTTTCAGTTTTATCCTTTATTCTATTTCCAGTGCTCAATTTAATTATAATGATACAAATACATCATAAATAAGAGTAACATGTGGAAAACCCCATTTTAATATTAGAGTTCCGCCTATCTAATGGGACTATTAAAGTCTAAAAATCCACCTTTATATATGGTACGGAGGGAGTTAGGGGTGAGCAACGGGTGGAACCCGTGGATTTGGTGCCACCCAAATCCAACCCATCAAAATGACAGGTATTAGATTTACATACATGTCAAATCCATCACCAGCGGATTTAACACCCATGGATGGGCGGGTGGACGGATTGGATGTGGGTAAGTATTTCATGCTTTTATTAGGAAAAATAAAAATAATTAAACATGTTGACAAAAAAACTAATTTAAACATTAACCTACTTAAATTTAATTAATATATTAAATTATTACAACATAACAATACTAAAATTATAATAATGTCATCCCGACAACCAAAAGCAAAATTTAAGAGTATATTCAGTACTGCTTGCTTGCATCTGTACAATTAGGCTAGAATGAAAACATTAAAAGTTATATAATACCTGCAAAATACATATATGTCTCTCTGTATTTTATAAATTTCCTATTTACCCTTAAACATAGCAGGTATGGGTATCCAATGAATTTCTATACTTGCACCCACATCTAACTAATTATTTAGTGGATTTTAAAAATACATCCATGTCAAACCCGTCCATGAACGAGTTGGGTGTCCAACCGCCAAACTACGGGTGGATTGAGTTGGATTGGCGGGTTTGGGTTCATATGCTCACCCCTAGAGGGAGTACAAAAGATCTCTGATTTAGAGTATATAGTACATGTTATAATTATTTCACTAAACATCAGTTAGTTAATACAGTGGTTACAGAACATTTGTATCACCAACCACGTTTAAAGATACATATTTGTGATTTATATTGTTGTACTTGTTGACTCAAGGAAAGAAGTATGGGAAAGCAAAAAAAATATATTAATTCCATTCGTTATAAAGGACCAACCCGTCTATATATAGGCTATAAAAGTTTAAAGAGCTAGTATTAATATGCCACCTTGAGGAATACGTGGCTGTGTACATGGATGTGCATGATACACATCTATGCTGGCTCGATTCCTTACTTGACTAATCAAGTTAATTAGATAAGGATTCATAACACTTCCAAAATGGTGGTCCATCCATATTAACCAAGTTTATACAACACTCCCCTTTGGATGACCACCATTTCAATAATGTTGGTTTTTCCTAAATCCTTATCGGTAAATTCGATGTGACGAAGCCCCATCCAAAGAAAATATAATACTTGAAGCTTTGGGAATATAGGTTGCCAGGATATCGCTGTCTTATCAAAATATTTTTCCAGAAAAATCTGATGGGACAAAAACATAATACTGACGGCGCTGTTAATTTGTTTTGTTAAAATCTTGTCAAGAAAAACCGTTTCTGGTAAAAACCTGATCCAAATTATACCGATGATTATGTGATAATCGCCTATTAAGAAACTTTATATATGTACATCACGTTAAATTATGATCACCTATCTAAGTTGTTATCTCATTAAAAACCTCACCAGAAAAACACAAAGAGACAAAACCTGAACGTAGGAACACATGAGTACTTAGAACAATGACTGGCCCGCAGATATTGCCTCGTTAAAACTTTGCCCGGAAAAACCCAAAGAGACAAAAACCAGGACGATGGAAAAAGAGTACAACATTTCAAACTGCGGATAACACTGGACTTGAATGCCTCATTAAAACCTTGACCAGGGAAACCCAGTGGGAAAAACCCTGAATAAGGAAAAAAAGTACATTGTCCAAAGTATCCAATATTCATAGTCTCCCATGACTTTACTCCCCATGACGAGTAGCCTTCTCATTTGATCATTGTTTCTTTAATAATGCATATAGATCACGAATCATCTTGTAGTGTCTTCATCAGTAACTTCCTTCACTCGAGAAAACTTGGTTTGATTTTGTTCTATGCAATTTATTAATGATCTTCTGATTGTACCATTTTTTTATTCTCATCTAGCTTTGTCTGCACAATCGTGATCGAACGAAGGAATAACAATTATCCTCTACTACCAGACTACTAGCTAGGAGAATGTTTAGCTGCTTTATCAAACCTGCTGAAAACCAAAACTTAAACAGTATGATTGGTTTTGATTTGTGGGAGACATTCTGTGATCTTTTAGGTAAACGATCAAGCTTAACAGTACCACGAAGATGAAGAACTTTTCTTCGGACCACTGTCTCGATATTGGTGTTAGGTAGAACCATGCTTACATGTTTACTATGAATCCAATATCAGATATTATAGCATATTTCAGCTAATGTACCATTTACACATCTTTGGTGTAACACATACCACAGAGTGATACATCTCCTTTATTGAGATGTAAACCGATCAATCTTAAAAGTAAGAGATTGCACAACTACAATGTACCAGTTTATCCATTTAAACATGTATAAACCTTTAAGGTTGACGAAATTAATGGAATCCCATCTACAATGCTCAACCGATAGATCGAGAACTTGTGTTACCGAGATTTTCATCTCGAACTCCTTCTTTAAGCATTTTTGTGCTTTGTAGCTCTTCAGGAGTTCCAATCAAAATGATATTATGTTCATCAAATCTTGCAAATGCAGAGTTCATGGACACATGAGATGGTTCACGCATTTTCATCTTAATGACTATTCATTTAAACAATTCTATCACATTCACCTAAATCATTTCAATTCACGCAAGGCTCGATTAAGATTTATATGACATGGTAATTTTTCTAATAGCTGAAAAAACTTCAGGAATTTTCATGCAGATATATGTATCTTGTCTTTCATATATATACGCAATAACCACGTCTTTTAGATGCATGTTGATTCCTTCATGGAATCCAGACTTAATCAAATACTAAAAAGGTATTTGAATCTAATACATGGAATATGCTTCTTTGTAATCCATGTCTTGTTTCTGTGAAAATTTGGTCCATTAGTTGAGTTAGCTTTTCTCACTATACAAAAACATCCCCCTATATCCATTAGGGGTTACATTATCGGATGTAGGGACTGACAACACCCACATGTGGCCAAGTGAGACACACATTATCGAGCGTTCAACTACAGTTCCAAAACTTTGTGTTTTGCGAAAAACTGTTATTCTGCTTGAATCTCTCCTTTCCAATTTAACCAATCATTCCTTTGATGACAATCCTCTATAGAGAGTGGTTTAACACCAAATCATCTATACTAGTATAAGGGGATACTTTGAATATGTCACCAATAATCATTGTATTAGGATCATTGATTTCTCTGTTGCACGCACGCGTTATTGACATTCCCACATTGAGGTTCCATAGACTTTGCAGAGACATTCTTTTATCAAGAGAACTACACTCAGAGAAATAATACCTACCTTTGATAGTCTTTTTGAGAGCACTATCGTTCAATGATTGTGATTAGTCCTTTCTTTTCAGGAGGAGCGGAATAGTTTGAATCAACTAGTCATCCACGCTTGTGGTGTGTTTTAAATGACACACTTGCTGTTACATTCACATCTTTTCAAGGAAGCAACTTGATTTGCAATTTTTGAAGATATGAAATCTTCTGCATGTATTTCATTGCTGAAAATATCAAGATGAGATACATCCTGGTTTATCTTTGTGCAAACCAGGATACTTCACGCCAATTTTCAGGCGATATATTTTTATGCCCCAAATGATGGAAGGATTTTTCATCAAATTTACAAATCTTCTTGCAGTAGCAACCGCAGTGGAATACATCACGTCTTCAAACGGAAACACGAAAATGCTTTTATGAGTAATAAGTTCAAATGCTTTATGAATGATTCAACCAAATCATTCAATGAATGCAAATGAATAATACAACTACTCACCATCAATGCCCAGAGCATTACTAAAATTATACAATATAAAAAATTGACAAACAAAAGTTTCATTTGAAATCTATATGAGTATAGATACACAATTACCACACAGGTGATATATCGAGTCATGTATGACTACCAGACTATATTTCTATCGACCTAATTAAGTGTCTTTGGAAACTCGTTGTCAAGGGTGGCACAATATAACAAGCGACCCTAATTTTCTCATCACGCTTTCTGATAAACACCAAATTTATAACCCAACTTTATGGATGCTAGGACTAAGGCCCCAAAAGTGTATACAAGAGAGAAAATAACTCAATATGGATCGAGATATATATTTTCTATTCATATAAACTTTGTCGATATTTCCTTTGTAAAGGGGGGATACTTATCCACAACTATTTTAGTAGCTACTTTGAACATTATCGACAACCAGTCTGATAATCAGTTTATGACGATCTTACATCATTCTTTAGAGTATGAGGATATTTTAATCCATTGGTATCAAATTTCATTGTGCAGATATTCTTTTCATGAGATATCAACAAAAAATTTATGGATTTATTCCTCGTCAGGAAATATCAACTCATAAATCAAAGAGAATATGGACGTTACCTGATTAAATTGGCATATACCTCATATTATAGGTTTTTTGTCTATGCTTGTAAGCATGCTTCCAGACAAAATAATCGATGCGCTTCTATGACATGCCTTGCAAGGACTTTATTTATGCCGAATCTAGGTAGCGTACTCTTGTTGAACCAATCAACAAAGTAATCTCCAACACCTTAGGCACTTATTTGTGCGATTAGATGAGAAACAATTGGAGTTAACCAATATCGTCGATGATTCCCCACCTGATCCTTAGGCGGGAATGTATCATCAACAAAACTTCATGTTCCGTATTATCTTACCTTATCAAGGTAGCAACTGGGTACTGACACGATAACACGTAACCTAAGAGAGATAACTGATCAGGTTTCCTCTTTCATTTACTGTCCAGCTCGAATAGATTTAAGAATTTACATTTCCATGTAAAATCCGCTGTAAACTGTAAAATTAGCTCTGTGAACATATAAACATTATCTCAATATCGGTTCCAGTCCTTCCAAGACGACTGATAGAATATCTTTTATGTCACAACGATCGCAGGGCTTTACCAGGCCCAAAGATGGCTATTCAACCACTATTAATGCTACCTTTCCGTATTTCTCCACTTCTAGTGGTACGGTGTTTATCAGGTCCCTAAACCCGGAAAACTCATTGTGGTTCCCATATTTAAATATGCTTACCACATTTTGCATTTTCCTCATTTGCCGTGTCTATCAATTTGTCAAAAATAGACTTATTTGCATAGACACTGATTCAAATTTATTATACAAAACTTGTGATTTTCGGTAATAGCTTAGGCGACGAGAAGACTAGATATTAACTCTTAATATCATTTAAAGAAATGCAACACTCATTATCGCTTGACGTTTGTATATCTACGAGGCGTAGTTAAAATACGCAGCTCTCGTTGTTGCTATCACAACATATACAAATGTGCATAATATGCACTATCTTTTTAAAGCTCGTCGATATAAGAGGCTCATATATTATGCATATCGTAAAGCTAGCGGAAACACATAAGGGCGTAAGAATTTGCCACTCTCCTTATTGTCCGTCGTAGCATTTATAGGACACATATATTTTTCTCTAAATTCAAGACAAACTATATACCACAAAAATTAATTGCAAAACAGTGAAGGAAATTATTTTCTACACCATCCAAAAAGGACGCGAAAAAACCTTCCATTATTCAGTTAATGAGGAAAATAGCAAACGCTGCAAAACTCAAATATTTGGCTAAATTCGGAAATCGAATGATATCACAAATATGAGTTATTTTAAACCTATTTGGACACCTCTTCGTATACCACAATAAATGTTTATACTAACCTTAGCATATACAAGACGCGACAATCGTCTAACTTCTCCTCTAACAACTCCTAATAAAATAGGAAATCAAGTTAGACATATATACAAAGAGCATATAACTATTTAGATATAACTAAAATAAATTAAGGATAAAAGAGAATTATCCTTCATGATAACATCGTCTCTGTATGCTGCAGCGTAGAGCTATTCGTTCTGATAACCTGTTATAATTATTTCACTAAGCATCAGTTAGTTAACACAGTGGTTATAAAATATTTGTATCACCAACCACGTATAAAGATATATATTTATGATTTATATTGTTGTACTTATTGACTCAAGGAAAGAAGTATGGGAAAACAAAGAGAATTGTATTAGCAGCAATTCTATTCATTATAAAGGACCGACCTACCTATATATAGGCTACAAAAGTTTAAGAAGCTAGCATTAATATGCCACCTTGAGGAATACGTGGCTGTGTACATGAATGCGCATGATACATATCCATGCTGACTCTATTCCTTACTTGACTAATCTAAAAATTTAATGGCCTAGACAAATAAAGTTCTCATGTAAAACGGTAAGGAAACCCTCGCTTCCTATTGGCTGAAATAAGGTTTTTGTGGTTTTTGTGAAACGAGAGTTCTGGTGAAGATATTTGGCATAATTTGATTGGTGCAAATATTTAGGGGTTAAAGAAACTCACTCTCTTATTGGTTCTTTTGTTTTAAAATTAATACACTTTGTTTGCATTTAATACTTAATTATACCGGGGCAACGTCACCTACAGTGGGTGAACAACACCGTAAATCGACGATCTAAATCAAACCTAATTCAATTTGGAATTCGTTAATATTAAACCTACCATATTTAAAAACCGTGACTACGCTAGAAAATCAAAAAAAATATATAAACCTAATCATTCCATTACGATGGGACACGCCCTGCCATACCAAATCAAAAACTAAAGGTATAGTGATGAAAAATTATACACCGGGCATAAATCTAATCAATTAATTAGATAAAGATTCATAAAACTTCTGAAATGATGGGCCTTCCATATTAACCAAGTCTATACAACAGTACAGATAATTTCTAGTCAATAATTTTTGAGGGATGCCAATAAATAATGAGAAGCCCAAATTGATATCTAGCATCTCGATCTGACTCGATTCTAACATTTGCCATTCTTCTGAATTTCTACACACCCTTAAAAATAAGTTCAGCTAAAGTTAAAGAATCGTACAAGCGCAATTTAGTTTTGATGTCTTCTTTATCACTTCGCAGCATTCAAGAATATTAATCCGATGGTGAATCCCACCATCTTGGCACTTAGCCATTTAAGTTTTGTTGTTTTATGTTCATCAATATCCGTACCATATGGTGTGTACGTCCATATGCCAAACCGTGTCCTCTATTTCGACACTTCATCTTCTCAGTATACACTCGTCAGCTTTTCGTGCAACCATCTCTAACGCCAACAAGTCACTCTAAAATTTCAAGATAATCCATCTCCTCTCAAACTTCACTATAAATCTCACAACCTCGCAAGTGCCTACTACTACAACAACAAACAACAACAATATGATGAAAACAAAAAGCTTTCATTTCATTCTCTTCTTACTTCTCCCTATCCTTGTTCTCTCGGCAACCCTTTCTTTGTGTCACCATAATCATGACCATAATCTAAGGCAATGTAAAGAGCGCTGTGAAGAAAAGCAAAAGTACCAACAAAAGCGATGCCTCAGAGACTGTCAAGAAAAATATGGAGGAACAGAATGGGAATCAACAGAAGAAGAAAAAAGAAAAAGAAGCCATGAATATAACTCACGTTGGGAAGGAGAGCAGCAACAACAACAGAATAATCCTTATCTTTGATGAAGAAAGTTTTAATGATAGGTTTAGAACACAAGAAGGATATATTAGGGTGTCCCAAAGGTTTTCTAAAAAATCAAAGCTACTTCAAGGGTTCGATAATTATCGTTTTTCCTTCTTTGAAGCTAATCCACATGCTTCCGTAGTCCCTAGTCACATTGATGCTGAGTATATCTTATATGTTGTCAAAGGTTTGTTGTTGTCAACTCTTAATATCCAGTTTAATTAGCTTAAGAGGAGATCAGCACGAGTCAAATGAATAGACCCAACATTTTTTTGGGTATCTGACATTGAATTTTGGCTTGGGATGTTTTCAGGGAAAGGAACGATTAGTTTGGTGAATCAAGAAAACAGAGAGACATGCAATCTAGAACGTGGAGACGTGCTCAGAATCCCAGCTGGAACCATGCTCAATGTAATCAACAGAGACAGCAAACAGAAGCTTCAGTTTGCTGAATTCTTCCAGTCTATCTCCATTCCAGGAAAATTCAGGGTAACCTTCAATCTTTAATCTACTGTATGTTTTAAGCATATAATGTCACTTCTTTATCTATGACTTCTTTCAATTTCTGTCTTAGCTTTTGGCATAAATTTTCTGCTTCAGAAATGGATCAGTAAGGTTTTTCTGTTTGTTGCAGGACTAAATTGGAATGGGAGGGCAGAATCCAGAGTCATATCTCAATAGCTTTAGTAGTGAAGTACTTGAAGACGCTTTCAATGTATGGCATGCTCTTTCTCACAATCACACACTTATTTTATGCAAATTAAGGTCTATTACGTAGAACGCATCATATGGGAATGATAAAATTGTCTTTGAGTCTGTTTGCAGACACCAAGGGATCAAATAGAAAAGTTATTTGGACAACAAAAGAAAGGAATGATAATCAAAGCATCAGTAAACATGCATCAGAGACTCACCGGAAGAGGAAAGGAAAATTATCAAGTGGACCCTTTAATCTGTTGCAGAAGTCTCCAGTACATTCTAACAAGTATGGAAAAGCTATTTCAAATAGATGGACATGACTCCAATCGGCTGTTGGATCTGCAACAATAAAAATACTAAACAGAAAAAAAAAATTAGGTTAAATCGTTGAATTGATATCATACATCTGCAACAATAAAAATACTAAACAGAAAAAAAAATTTAGGTTAAATCGTTGAATTGATATCATACAGTGGACAGAGCCATCTGTTCAGTAAATTGTTCTTAACATAATAGTCCGCGTATACTCTTTTAAAAATGAAAGATGTTATACCCCACATCGGAGATGTGTCTAGGATAGAACTGTCCGTTATGTCTTGTATAAGCACAATACAAATCACCTTCAAGAACTTAACAATAAGATAGATGTGAAAGAGAAATAGACAAGCAGTGTGCAAAACAAAGCAGGAAGAGGGGAAAAAAAGTCAGTATAGTAGCTGCTTCTGGTGTAAGCTGAAATGAAGAAGGCCGTTTTTCTTTTATAGGCAGAAGAAAAGAATAGCTAAAATAGCAATTGAAGTCAGTATAGTAGCTGCTTCTGGTGTAAGCTGAAATGAAGAAATCCGTTTTTCTTTTATAAGCAGAAGAAAAGAATAGCTAAAATAGCAATTGATTGAAAATCAATTCCGTGCATGAAGCACGTACATATGAAACGGAATTAAAATGGTCAATTTATTTACTCTTTAATTCAGCTTAAATCTCACCGGGTCAAGTACATAAATTTTGAAAAACGGAATTAAAACGGTCAATTTATTCACTCTTTAATTCAGCTTAAATCTCAACGGGTCAGACGTCCCTCCATATTTTAAAATCAATTTTAATTTTAGTTTTATTTTTTTTAAAGAAATAATTTAAAATAATTCATATTTAAAAAGATAAGTCTTGGTTGATCCACAGCCGCAAGCGCACCCGCACCTGAGTCTGATCTGATCGATCGTCTGAACGGCGACGGCGTGCGAAGCACTGCGTGTGTGTGAAAAGTATGGTTGCACCAACTAGCCCATAGCCTTAGTCCTCTCCTAACCACAAAATAGTCTAAACCCCTAAGGGCCCTCCCTTAGATGCAACTTTCTTGGTAATAAGGAGAGGAATCATCTTTGGTTTTTTCAATGTGGATTAAAGGTTCATTCACAAAAATGAAATTGAGCTAGTTTCCTTAGTGACCCGTTGAACCTAAGATTCATTCCCACCAAGAACAAAAAAAAAACTTAATAAGTTCATTTTCTCTAACAATCCCCCACATGAATGAAAACCCGATGAAAATCAGAAATCAGAAAGCGAGAAATACCACTATAGGCAATAGGTGTCCATAAGGTCTTGGACCTTTGCTTAGTGAGAAATTACCGGAACTACTTGATGGAAATTAAACGCGATGTCTTGAACTGCCATCGTTTGGTAGTTCATCAATAACTTCCACGAGTGATATCACTCTAGGTGCTCTCAAGTTCGTGCTGTTGTGTCCATTTTGGTCCTGGACGTATCCCGTTTCTCAGAATGCTCTAGAGAATCAACTCAATTCTCATAGGAAGAGGCCCACTTCCTCATTCAGATATGTGAGTTCTATCAAGAGTGTTTACTATTACTCTCACTTCAATCTTAAATTGAAACTATAAAACTCATTAAGACTTAATAAAGAGTCATCCTTCACATGCAGTCACACTATCACATCTACACCATAGGGAAGGGACAGAGAATGAAATTCTCTGATAGTGTTTCCTTTAACCCACCACAAATTAGTTGTCTCTTTCGAAACCTTGATCTTGGGATCTCCAGTCAGCAAGGTTGAGTATCCTTCATGGAAAGTTTAATTGATGAGCTTAAGCCCCATCCCCCTCGATTCATTACTAACTATCTCCTTGGACAAACCTTTCGTCAAAGGGTCTGCGATATTCTCCATATACCTCACAAAGTAAATAGAAATAACGCCAGTAGAGATTAGTTGTTTTAGGGAATTGTGTCTTCTACGAATGTGTATAGACTTCCCATTATAGTTGTTGTTTTTAGCATTAGCTATTGCAGCTTGACTATCACAATGTATAGATATAGCTGGCACAGGCCTATGACAAAGAGGAATGTCTTCTAAAAAGCATCTTAGCCAAGCGGCTTCCTCTCCTGCTTTATCTAACGCAATAAACTCCGATTCCATAGTGGATCGAGCTATACATGTCTGTTTGGAACTCTTCCAAGATACAGACCCGCATGCTAGAGTGAACACATATTCACTCGTAGACTTAAACTCCTCTGAGTCCGATATCCAGTTTGCGTCACAAAATCCTTCTAGGACGGCAGGGTATCTCTCGTAACTTAAAAAAAAGTTCAAAGTGTACTTTAAGTACCCTAACACTCTAATAAGTGCATCCCAATGCTCCTGCCATGGATTACAGGTATACCTACTCAAACTACTCATAACATAAGCAATGTCTGGTCTCGTACAATTCATCAAATACATCATACTTCCTATAACACGTGAATATTCAAGTTGTGAAACTCCATTACCCTTATTCTTTTTGAGTCTACAACAAGGATTATACGGAGTACAAGCAGGTTTACAATCAAACAGCTTATCTTTTTTAAGCACATATTTAACATAATGAGATTAACTAAAACTATATCCATTAGAATTTCTTCTAAACTTCATCCCTAAGATCACATCAGCGGGGCCTAAGTCTTTCATGTCAAAATTCTCATTCAGCATGTTCTTTGTGGAATTAATTACATTCATGTTTGTACCAAGTATAAGCATATCATCAACATACAAGCATACAATCACACAGACATCATTCACAAGTTTAGTATGAACACACTTGTCAGATTCATTGATTTTAAAACCACTAGAAATCATTACATGATCAATTTTTTCATGCCATTGTTTAGGTGCTTGTTTCAAACCATACAAAGATTTTTTCAGTTTACAAACTTTGTTCTCACAACCTTTCACTACAAATCCCTCAGGTTGGTCGATATAAATTTCTTCATCTAATTCACCATTTAGAAAAAACTGTTTTTACATCCATTTGATGTATTATAAGTTATGAATGGCAATAGCAATTAACATCCTAATGGAAGTAATTCTAATATCAAGTGAATAAGAATCAAAGAAATCTACACCTTCTTTCTGTTTATAGCCTTTAACTACTAATCTAGCTTTGTATTTTTCCACAGTTCCATCTACCTTACGTTTCCTTTTGAAGATCCACTTACAACCTATGGGTTTACACCTTAGAGGTAAACATACAATCTCCCAAGTACCATTATGTATAATGGAATCCATTTCACTAATAGCGGATTCTTTTCACCATGGAGCTTCAGAAGAAGTCATGGCTTCTCTATAAGTCTGTGAATCAATCTCAGCTAAGCATGTTATGAAGTCTGGCCCAAAAGATTTTTCAGTTCTAAGTCTTTTACCTCTTCTAGGCTCAAATTCAAATTCATCTTCCTCTAAAGGTAATGTCTGACCAGTCGAAGGGACATCTAGTGGATCAACACATATCATGCAAGAATTAGATTTCAATGGAAAAACTTTTTCAAAGAACACAACATCCCTAGATTCCATAATAGTATTCACACCAATTTCAGAAATTTCAGAACTTACAACCATAAATCTATAAGCAGTAATATGCTCAGGATACCCTATGAAGACACAGTCAACAGTTTTGGGTCCTATCTTGGTTCTCTTCGGTGGAGGAATGGACACTTTAGCCAAACACCCCCACACTTTAAAGTATGCATAAGAAGGTTATCTACCTTTCCATAACTCATATGGAGTTTTTTTCTGATCCTTTAAAGGTTACTATGTTCAAGACATAGCAAGCTGAGAGAAAGGTCTCCCCCACAAATTTACATGTAATCCTGAACTAATTAACATGGCATTCATCATCTCCTTAAGGGTTAGGTTCTACCGTTCAGCCATACCATTAGATTATGGTGAATAATGAGGGGTTACTTCGTGTATAATGACATGTTCTATGCAAAAATCTCTTATAGGAATTACATACTCACCACCACGGTCATACCTAACAGTTTTAATGGTAGAACTCATTTGGTTTTCAACTTCTAGTTTATACATCTTAAAGGCTTCTAATGCATCATCCTTACCTTTAAGTAAATATATGTGACAGTATCTCGTACAATCATCTATAAAAGTGACAAACCATTTCTTACCACCTCTAGTTTGAACTGATTTCATGTCAACTAGGTTTGAATGAATTAATTATAAGGGTTTAGAATTTCTTTGAATATTTTTTCTAAAAGGTTTTTTTAGCATATTTTGATTCTACACATACTTCACATTTATGTTCATTATCCAAACTAAATTTGGGTATGCAGCCTATGCTAGCCAGTTTATGCATTGACTTATAGTTTACATGTCCAAGTCTGCCATGCCAAATATTCAATGATACACAAACATAAGCAGAAGAATCAGTTTTATTCATTTCATCAGAGGTTACATTAAGTTTGTAGAGACCCTCAGTCTTATAACCCTTACCTACATAATCCTTACCCTTAGTGACAATAACTTTCCCAGATTCAAAAACAAGTTTAAAACCCTTATTATCTAAATCTCCACAAGATACAAGATTTTAACAGATGTCCGGAACATGAAGAACTTCATTCAATATGAGAGTTTTGCCAGAAGTGAGCTTTGGCCCAACTTTGCCTTTTCCCGCAACCTGTGCTACGGATGAGTTACCCATGTAGAGTTTCTCCACTTCTCCTACCTTCTGATAGGAGGTGAACATATCTCTGTTTCCACAGACATGCTTGGTAGCACCAGAGTCCACCCACCAGTCTCTCACATTGGTTACCAAATTGACTTCACCGTGCCAGAAAACTCGGTTTTGTTGTTTTCAACCAAATTAGCATTGTTTTTCTTATTATTAAAGTCCTTACGTTTCTACAGTGCATTTCCATATGGCCAGGAGTTCCACACATATAACATGCATCTTTAATTTTACCAATGCCATATTTGGGTTTCTGAAACATACCTTTCTTGTGATGACCAGGCTTAGGGTTGCGTTTGCTGCTGTCGTTCTTTTCAGTATTGGAAGACTTGTGTTCAATTACATGAGCCTTGTAGGACATGTCCCTTGCAGAAGATACGTTCTTGTCTTTGGAGCACAGTAATTCTTCCACTTGAATATTCTTACCCAAATCAACCATACTGACTTCACCAGTTTCATGTCTCATCTACGTTTGTATTCAGACCAGGAAGACGGTAATTTCTCAATCACAGCAGACACTTGAAACGTTTCATCTATCACCATACCTTCAGCAAGAATTTCATTGATAATACGCTGAAGTTCAAGGAATTGATCAACCAAAGATTTGTCATTTGACATTTTGTATTCCAGGAAGCTGGATACCAAAAACTTTTTACTTCCAACAGTTTCATCTTCATATTTTGCTTCTAAAGCATCCCATAAATCAAAAGCAGAAAAGTTGTCTTTTGCATTATAAAAATCATATAGTGCATCTTCTAAACAATTCAGAATATGATTTTTTGCCATATAGTTCTGTCTAACCCAACTTTCCAACCCCCTTTCATTTCCAGCATCATTCAAAGTCTCATCAAAAGATTTCAGAACTAATTCATCTAACATGTGAAAACTCAGAAAGCACAACATCTTGGATTTTCATCTTTTGAAATCTTTGCCACCGAATTTTTCTGGTCTGTCAACATCATTTTTACCCATTGTTACAGAAGAAGTATATTATGTTAAGATTGTTGGATCTGCAACAATAAAAATGCTAAACATAAGAAGATGTTAAGCTTAAGAAATCACTGAATTGATATCACACAATGGACAGAGCCACCTACTCAGTAAATTGTCCTCAACAAAATAGTCCACGGGTACTCCTCAAGAATTAGAGAAGTTATACCCCCACAACGGAGATGTGTCCAGGATAGAACTGTCCGTTATGACTTGTATAAGCACAATACAAATCACCCTCAAGAACTTAACAACAAGATAGATGTGGAAGGGAAATAAACAAGCGATACGCAAAACAAAGCAGGAAGAGGGGGAAAAAAGTCAGGATAGTAGTTGCTTCTGGTGTAAGTTGAAATGAAGAAATTCGTTTTTCTTTTATAGGCAGAAGAAGAGAATAACTTTAATGGCTATTGATTGGAAATCAATTCCGTGCATGAAGCACGGACATAACTTTTGAAACAGAATTAAAACGGTCAATTTATTCACTCTTTAATCAGCTTAAATCTCGCCGGGTCAGAAGGGGGGCCGCCCCCCCATTAAAGCAAACTTTAATTTTAGTTTTAAATTCTTTAAGGAAATAATTTAAAATAATTTCTGTTAAAAAAGATAAGTCTTGGTTGACCCGCAGCCGCAGCCACGCCCACAACCACAGCCGACCGGACGGACAGCGTGCGTGCTTCGGTGCTGAGCATCGCGCGTGTGTGAAAAGTGTGGTTGCACCAACTAGCCCATAGCCTTAGTCCTCTCCTAACCACAAAATAGTCTAAACCCCTAAGGTCCCTCCCTTAGATGCAACTTTCTTGGTAATAAAAAGAGAAATCATCTTTAGTTTCTCCAATATGAGACTAAAGGTTTATTCACAAAAGTAAAAATGAGCTAGTTTACTTAGTGACCCCTTGATTCTAAGATCCATTCCCACCAAGACCAAAAACAAAATTTAATAAGCTCATTTTCTCTGACATCATCTTCAAGATCTTGGTATGTTTGTTACCTTCACAAACATCACCAAGGTAATAACTTTTTCATCAATCCTTCACTTCTGACTTGAACTACTCATCATAAAAAATATGACTAGTAATATGGTGTATAAATTAACGTTTTAGGGTGGAATGATGGCCCCATTTTACAATTCAAAATCAAGTAAATTTGTGATGGTAGTCAAGGGTCAAGGTTACTTTGAAATGGCATGTCCACAGCTCTAAAACCCAACAAAGAGGACAAAGAACACAAGAACGGGAAGAAACAGAACAACAAGGGGAATTGCGTTACTTTGTAGTCTAAGTTAACAAGTTTTGAGTGCATATCTTGATGTTCTCTATCTACTGAGAATTGCAAGTTGAATGCATCAATGTGGTGGTATCTAACATGTCCCGACTCGTAAGGGCCACAACTGATTCTTCATTGGAATCGCAAAGCCTTATATGACCAATAAATGGTTATCAGTGGAGGATAATGAAGCTATCGGAGCTAATAATACAAATTACACTAATGAAAGTCGATCATAATTTCGATGATTTTTTTTTGTTATTTCCATTTGTGAGAAAATATTGTAAATCTCAAAAAAAAAAAGTTGATTCCACCAAAACCAGTGGTAGAACAAAATCAAATCATAAGAAGATTATACAGAGACACTTGAGAAACCTTGATATCAGAAAGAAGAACATCTTCCAATATTGTATGCAAATCCTCGTATTCTCAGGTTAATAATGGGGATGCATCTAAAGGTGTAAAGTGGGCCGTGTTAACACAAGCACAGCTTAATCTCGATAAAAATGAATGTTCGATAAATGAATCATCTCGCTAAATGAATAATTTTCTTTGGTTTCGATTTGGATAAAGGGACTAAATAAATAACCTTGATAGATGCATTAATAAAAAAAAAATTAAATTTTTAAAGGCCCTATAAAAATATAAATAAATAATTATTAAATTTTACACAAAAAATTTATATAAACAAATCCGAATACTTAATCCAATCAATAATGTTCGTATAAGAAGTCATTTATTTTTAAAAAATGTATCTAAAGTTGATTGTTTTTTCCTTACACCTAAACCAAAATGCATCATATCATTAATTTTTTGTAATGCATACACAACTTCTGGAATATTTTGTTCGTGTTGTAATAAGTCATTTTTTATGGTAATTACTCCTTGAAATGCCTCTTTTAATAACACAATTGGTATCACGCTACAATATATGATCGGGTTTAGGATCATTCTGATTATTTATTACCGACTAAATAATTTTTTCGTTCGTAGGCGTCTTCATGACTTTATGATCATTCTCGTTAGGATAGTTCAAAAGATGTTCGACACTCATCACATTTCTATAGCGTAAGTCAGAAATGACAACAATTAATTCTTGAATATCTTCATCTAATTGATCAACTTCTGGTTAAACATCAAAATTATATACGTAAAAAACTAAAAATACTCTCTAAATAAATAATTGTTCATTTATCGGTAAATAAATAACCTCGCTAAATGAATTTTTTTTTCCGGTCCCAAGGGTATTCATTTATCGAGGTTAGAATGTACTCCCTCTGTCCAAGTTATATAGGTGGAAAATCCAAATATCTTAGATTAAGAAAAAATCTAGGTTTTTATAAAAATTCATCTCGTTTCTTGTTTTACCCCTTGTTATATTCTCAAAGCTAGAAACATCAAGTTAATTGTGGCGATATCCATTCAACATTAATAAGGGTATATATGTCAAAAATAGTCTTAAAATATGAACTCCGCCAATGTAGTTGGACAAGCAAAAGTATGTTCTCTGCCTATATAACTTGGACGGAGGGAGTATGTTAAAAATTGAGCACCGCACAACACGTGATTAAGCATAGCACGGAACAGCATGGTAACTTCGTGTGTTGTGCTGGGTTTGACTAATTGGCACAGTGGCACATCATAACATGCAACACGAACGAGCACGCGACACAACACAACACGCGACACAGCACATCATAGCACAACACGGCACGCACGATGCACGTTAAGACAAGTTATATGTGCACGGTATATCCAAAAGACTGAGTCTGATTGATTAGGATCCCTTTTTTTATCAAATAGGATCCCTAAACTTTATAAAAAGTATTTGACCAAACATTTCAACTAAACTTCATAACCGTTAGATTTATCTCTTTAGGTGCTCCATATATTTTGATATTTCTAGTGTTACATGCGACATCTTATGTAGGTTTATGGTGTTACACGTGGTTTCCTTAACAATCTTATTTACAAAATAACCTAAATATATTAATTACTGTTCCCTATTTTACTAGTAAGTTTTGGCGACCATTTCCTATTTCAACTTTGGCCGACCCAATTACAAACACTAGATTTATTGCCATTTCTTATTCATTCTCATACATATAAATAGAAACTTATAAAGCTATATTTGCTCCTTATCTCTAGGGTTTTATTTATTTTTGAATAGGATATACTTTGAATTTATAAAGTTGTTCTATGTTGAATATTTGTTCTTCTTGTTCTATTTTTCTGTTTTGTTATTCGGTATTAAGTTTCTCCTACTTGTAAGCTAAACTGGTTTACCAATCAGGATGACATTTGCTTTTTTTTTTTAATATACAAGTCTTTAATATTTTAATTGTCTTTCAATACTGTCTTGTGTCTGTTTATTAAAAAATATACTTGCGAATTGCTTAAGTTAGTTGTGCTGACACGGCACGACACGACACAACACAACACAACACAACACGATTGTTCATGTGTTGTGCCTGTGGGCTATGTTGGGCTGACCTTTTGTCTAAAAAAGAACAACACGACACAACACGTTTAAATCGTTGGCATGGCACAACACGAAACATAGCATACTAGAGACGTCTTTTCATGTGCTGTGTTGGGTTATGCCGACCCGTTTTATACCTCTAGATGCACTGGCCATTACTACACTTAAGTAGTGATGGGTGAGTATGAAACTCACCAGTGGTGTCATTAGAGGACACGTCAAGGTTATTTGAGTTTTGACAAAAGGTTTGTTTCTTACGCTTTCCATTTTGTTTCGCTTTGAGTGCGACTTCGTAGAAACTCCTTCCGTAAGATTCTTCAAGCTTTGATTCATTCTATGTATACCGTTTAACTAGAGAGTTATTTTCCTGAAACCTCGACATCTTCTTCGAACATGTCCAAAATTGCCACAAAATGAACAGTGTTTGAACAGTGTTTAGAAGAATTTTTTCTTTGAGTTTTATCTCCTTTGTTATAAATAGTGTTAGAACTATCTCCTTCTTTTGAAGTTCCTGCAAAAATGAAATTATTATTCTTGGTTTAAGGCGTGTTGCATAAACCCCATACCAATGATTTTCCAAAGGACTTTTGACCAAAGAGCATGACAAGGGTTTTATCATAACTTCCAGATAGCCTTTGGAGATCATTTTTCAGGGTATTAATCTTTTCATCCTTAAGAGATATTTTTTTCGAGTAATCCTCGTAGAGTTTTTCATATTTATGAGTTTTCTTAGAAATAAAATTTTCTTCCTTGTCTAATTCTTTATTAATTTGAAGATTTTCTTGAAGCAATTTTTTACTTTTGCTCAAAAAATTAAGAATTAGATCATCTGACTCATCATCATCTAGATCATGACAAGAATCTATAGATGTTTCTGCAACAAAGGTTGAATTATCTGTACAATGTTCGAAGATGTGTTCATCCGGTATATCATCAAGGGATACTGCAAGAGATTTATTTCCTTGATAATATTCCTTACTAAGATATACTCTTAACATATGTCCAAAACCACGACACTTGAAAAATTGAATGTCTTTCATATTTTGAAATTCATCTTCTTCATTAAGAAATTTAAATTTGGAGACAAATATTTTTCCAGAGCGTCCATCTCTTCTTCTTTTTAGAATTTCTCTTACTTGTTGAGTGATCAGAGATATTGGGGTGTCTAGTTCAGTTTCAACATGATCATCACAATATTCGTCGTCCCATGAAGTAGTAGACATATGGGGTTCGGTAACTGCTTCGAAGGAAATAAGCTTTTCTACAGGACGATGTTCATGATCAAAGATATTTAATTTTACAAAAAGATCAGTACTTCTTGAAAGAGTTGAAAGATCGTTTCCTTCTACGATGGCATGTTTCTTAGACTCGTATCGAGCCGGTAAAAATTTCGAATTTTTTAATACAATGTCCTTTTCTGAAATAGGTTTTCCTAACACATGCAAGGCATTCACTATTTCATAAAGTTTATGATTAAATTCCTCAAACGAATCTTCATCAGTCATACGAAGGGTTTCCAAGTCATAATTTAGGTTTTGAAGCCGTGCTTTTTTCTCTGAGGAATTTCCTTCGAATACGGTTTGTAAGATATCTCAGACAGCCTTCGACATTTCACATGTAGACACATAATATTGAAGATATGGGCTTATGCAATGTATAATAGCATTTAATCCATCAAAATTAGGTTTTGTAGCAAGTTTTAATTAGCGTCATATTCACCAATATCCTTGGGAGAGGTTACACTGTCTGCAGTAATTGTTGGACGGGTGTATCCTTTGACAACCTTCAAAATATGTAGTGAAATCACGAGCTTGTAAGAAGGAACACATAACTATTTTCCACCATGTTTAATAGACATCACAATAGTAGCAATCTCTGGGTAAATGCCATCACCAAGATAATATAAAGATAATTCTTTGAGTGTTGATATGACTATACACTCTTGGTATTTTAAAAATTTACTGAGTTGAGGAAAGTGGGGTGAATAGATGCATCAAACATAAGAAGTGTCAGTTGAGATGACAAGACCAAACAGATAAAAAAGACAAAGCAAAAATTAAATGTCTTTTTTGAAATAAAAATACAAAGAAGATATAAAAGAGAAAGCAAAGATTAAAAATATCTTTGGAGATGGCAACACAAAGAAGGTAAAAAATAAAGCAAAGATAAGAAAAGTCTTTTGAAATGACAATTCCAATCAGATAAAAGATAAATCAAAGATAATAAACGTATGTTCGAATGACAATACAATGCAAATGAAAAACTACCAATATGTATCTTGATTCCCAGACGCCGATCGCGGTGGCATATAAGGAGGCAAAGATGATCTCGATGTGTAATTAACTGATTGCGTTGTAGATGATGATCCCTGACCCATGGTATTCCACATTTGGGTGGCATAGTTTGAGAAAAAGTGCCAAACCCAAAGGGTGGTTGTTGCGTACAAAAATGGGCCAACTGTAACTCCAAATTATTGTTGTGATTTTGTAGACCCCGTATTTCTTCATTTTTTGTCATAATAAACTCCATCCTATCCTTCGTTTCATTTAACATAAACTTACGAAACTCTTGCGTAAAATCAGCATATTGTTGAACCAGACCATAAGCTTCGACCTGTTATGAAAATAAATAAATCACATTCTCACGCATTTTTATATACTCAAAAAATAAGGTTTGTTGTATACTTAGTATGAAAACTGTTGTTGAGGCGAAATAGGTACATGTTCATCAGGTTCTTGGATGTTGTATTTAATACGGTCACCAGCATACCCATATGTTTCAATCTCCCAATCGACTTTGGCAGCATATTTCTGCAAGTTAGTTACATGTCGCCAATACTCCAAATACAAATCATATGTAACAACATGCACTAATTCAGTTGCATCGACCAAATCTCTTTCCCTCAGCTCATTAGCTTCATCATTGTTGAGGTTGGTAATACGAGTAGGTGGGTTCCTGGGAACGCCAAAATTATAATGGTTTTGCCTCCAACACCGTTCTCCGAGGTACACATTATGATGTGTAAAGAAAATAACTATCAAAAAATAAACCAATTAACTATCCAAAAGTCCAAGAAAATAAAGAACAATGCTATCAAAATAAATTATCAACTCACAGTGCCTAGCCAAGAAAATATAACCCTTTATTCTGAGAGCTCCGATGATTTCCGTCCAACATCAGTGTCAAGGACTAAGATGGAGGAATCCCAAGGTCACCAGGTCACATCGGCTACAGTCAACTGATTAAGACAAGTCTTAGAGCGAACAATATCAATACTCTTCCTTCTTATACCCTTCCACCAAGAACTTCTAGGCCATACTGCTTCACTCTCACTCGTTGGGTTCTTTGGTCGACATATGCCCAGATATTCGTACCCCCAAAACTAGAATGTCAAGACAACCAACCAAATAAATAAATTACCAAGAAATAAACATTTAAAGGAAATATAAATAGAATTAAGAAATTTAACTCCAATATTTGGAAGGGTCAAGCTAGTGACTTTTGTCCCCTTCCAGATGCGGCGAGTCCGGAATACAATTTAGCAAAAGCACCACCACCCCAATCATAATTGCCAACTGCATTTAGATTCTCAAAAGAAGCTAACCATCCAGCATCAATATAGTTTTTAGCATTGGAAAATAAAAATTATCGCAGAACATACATACAAAAGGCTTTGGCCACTCTCTCAGCAAGTATGCTATCATCGTTAGCCGCAACCAACGTTCCTGGATCAAAATATGTGCTCAAAAATGCAACTGTAATTGCATCTGAAACCCATTGCGCGGGAATATGTTCTCTTTTACAAACTTCATTATCTTTAATTTTTGGAAAAATATGCATTCGGACATATTCAAATTGGTACTTCGCCGGGTCATACAGAATATCACTACCAACACAAATACTTAATCCTGTCAACATGACCCAATAAAGGGGTGTGAACCCCATCTCACCAAAGGAGAAGTGAAAAATGTTCGTAGTATCCCAAAAACGCTCAACAATGTAGTCAATCAATGCATGTGACGAATCTACTACATCCATGGTCAATAAACGGTCCCATCCTGGCTTTTCAATGATGTATTTAACCCTAGGGATGTGTTTTATAATACCTGTATAGGTCTGAATGGCCGATTTGAGGGAACCACGGTGTAAATACTTGAATTTTGAATCGGTTGAATATGTAATATTATCGAAGCGTGACTCTGAGCATCTTCCATGACATTGTAGTTCGCTAACCCGGGAACATCGACCATATCTTCAGTAGTAGGGTCTACTTCTGGATCCTCAACAGTTTTAGTTTTCTTGTTCCTTTTTTTTCGACCAACAAATCTCTCCATGACATTGCTCAACATCTGTGAAAACGGTACATACAAGTTTCAAAATCAAGAGTAATCCTCACAATGCACAAATATAAAACTCTACATTAATCAATAAATCCACAAAAATACAAATTTCATCATTAAAAAAGATCCTCTAATTAGATAATCAAATGTACAAACATTCATAAATCATCCAAAATACAAAATTCATGATTCCCAAAATAGTCCACTGATCAAATTATCAACTCTACAAAAATTCATCATAATTCCCTAATTCTATAATTTCATAAACATTCATTATAAAGGAACATAAACTTTCATAATTCCAAAATTTTATAAACAATCATATCAAATCAATTAATCAAGAACTTCAAATTAACCACAACCCAACTCAAATTAACCAACAACTTAATCAATTATAAATTCAAATCAATTAATTTTCATCAATTTTCTGTACTCAATTTACAACTTCCAAAACCCTAGAATTATACCCAATTACAAAATTACAATTTTTAAAACCTAATATGTCTATTTTATAATCATATGTTTAAGCTTTAAGCATATATATACACATTCATAATCTAAACCTATAAAATTCATTAAAATTCATATCAAAGTTTGAGTTTCATACCTTGCCTAGAGATAAACCTAACTTAGATAACTTTGATTCAAAACTGCCACGGTTTTGCTAGCTTTTTCAATTTTGAAAAGAGGTTAAGAAGGGGAGGGAGAGGATTGAAGTGGTAGGCGCTTGAAGATGTATGCATCTGGTGGAAGTGTTTTAAGACTCTAGAAGATATGAAGAGGAGAAGAGAGGAGAAGGGAACATAAAAGTCTTCGCCCCATCAGGCGTTCACCCAGACAAACACCTGATGAGACGGGTGTTAGGCTAGAAGAGCGCTTGATAAGGATAGAAGAGCGCCCGTCTTCATGATAACACGTACCACCTGCACGAGTAGAATAGTCATCAGGCGTGTTGCTAGGTTAACGCCCCATCAGGCATTCGTCTATACATACGCCTGTCATTGGGGCGTGCCGCTAAACGTGCGTCTATCATCAGACGTTCTTCTGGGTTGCTTCTCCCACCGAGCGTTCATCCAGCGTCCGCCTCAACCAAGCGTTTTCACTGGTATACGCCCGTAAAACACAATTCCAACAGCGGATACTTGTATATGTTCCCAAGGCCAAGCGTTACCTTAGACTTACGCCTGATCAAAATTTACTTTCTACCTGTTGCGGTTCAGGCGGAGTAAATCCAATTTTTTTTTTTGATCTTTAGTCTTTGGTTTTGGTCATCCCACTGTAGATGCTCTTAACACACCACTATCCTAGTATTTATAGTCTATAATATATTTTCATTACCTATTGCAGCCTCAACCAGAGAGATCAACCTCCGCCTTTGATATTAGGCCCCTATAGTACTCTTTTGTAAAATATAAAATAACCTATAAATTATACAGTATTTATGCTTCCCTTATGGGTACAGTTTTGTTTATAATACGATTAGAAGAAAAATGAAGCAGTTTTAGATCCTGCTACTCTGGGGGTATTCGCATCCTTTAAAAGTACTGAGTTTTTGCTAACCGGTTTAGAAGTACTGACTTTTGCTAACCTGAGATATTCAGACCTTTTAGAACTACTAACTTTTGCTAACCAGAGATATTCAGACCTTTTACAAGTATTGACGCCTGATAGGCACATTTTTGTGTCTAAATTGCGCCCGATTATCTGTTTTGATAGTATTTGATTTTGCACTTATTACGTCTTTTTATGTCTTTGTAGGTATTTTTGAGAAATAAACATTTGCGGAAAAATCGGCTCGAAAAGTGTTAAAGGCACTCGGGAAAATTGATTAAGGCACCCACACTTTGGATTGAGGGCACCCCCTTTCATTTCAAAATCAAATGTGGCGGGAACACGGGTGTTAAAGAAGTGAAAGTGCTGTCAACATTGTTTACGTGATTCTTGGGATCTTTTGCGATTCTATTTGACCCAAAAGCAAGAAGAGTTCAACACAACATTAAACACGTCGAGAAATAGAGATTGAAGCCGTGAAAATTGCTTCAAATCCGAGTTGTAGCCGGAAAAGGGATATTCACGATGTGAAGTTTGAAACAAGGATTTGGATAGGTTTTAAAGAGTTCTATTGGGATTAGAAGACTCTCGAGGGTTCCTACACCCTATAAATACCAAGAGGAGTGAAGAGAAGTGAGGACCGAAGCCCAGAGAAATCACCGAAACAATTCAGGAAATTCCGGTCATCTGCTACTGTTCGTCTGTAGCCGGAGAAGAAGAAGACGCAACGTTTGTAACTGTTGCTGACACTGTTGCTTAGTTCTGTGGTGTTTTTGCTTCTGTAACACAGCTGAACCCTGTTCTGTAACGCATATACGCGTCTCTGTTCAGCTGTGTTACATCTATTTCACCTTTGTAAACACTTTTTGGAGCAATGAAAGAGTATTTTGAGCATATTTTCTCTACCATGAGCTAATCACCATTACTGGGATGACGGAGGAAGCTTTTTCTCTAATAATTAAGTGGTATGTATTTAATTAATTTATTTATGCAATTTATTTATGATTAATTGCCTTGATTGAAAATTGATTTAAAAGATTTTTATTAAGCAATTGTGATTCCGTTAGATGGTGCATGCCTCGGATTAGGTCCCTAGATGCTCCATGCTTGTGTTATACAGTTGTTGTTTTGAAAATCTATTTTTGCAATGCTTTAGATCAAAATAAAATGTTTTAATTGCATGATTAAAATTACTATCACTTGATTATTGGTTAAAAGTGGAATCTTGAATCCTAGTTCTTCCCCATATTTTTAAAAAGTCATCTTTATTTTAATCTATTTTATTTTCTTTTATTAAAATTATATCTGAAATTAAATCTTCACAAGTCTGAGAATCGAACCTCTTTTTACCACTATATTTTATCACATCAATTTTTGGCGCCGCTGCCGGGGACTTGTTTTTAGGTTTAGGGTTTTAGATTTATTTTTAGGTTTTTATTTTTAGTTTTATTATTTTACTTTGTTCTATTTTACGTTTCTTTTGGTATTTCTCTTTTTGCTACAGGTTGGATTTTGGATCGAAAAGAAAGTACGCCAAAGATTTGGAATTAAAACTAAAGACTTGGAGTTAAAAGATAAAGCTTAAAGAACGAAAAAAAAGACGAAGATTTTTATTAATTAGATTTTATTTTATTTGTTTTTTTAGAAAATTGTATTAGGAATTTGTATTATTTCTGTAATTTTTCTTTTATTTTGGGCACTTTTTGGACATTATTTTTGGGACTTTGAACACTTTATTTATTTTTAAACCCTACGGAAGGGTATTATTAAATATAAACTTCTACAGGGAAGGACGACAATTACGATATTGTCTCGGCCCCTTGGGTTCGCACACTGACACAGGAGTCGGTAGCCCGAGTCGACTACAACTGATTCATCCCCCGTCTAGTATGGGAGGTAAGACTCGGTCAACCCACGAATCCCCTGCAAGTGGGTTTACTGTATTCCTTCGTATGCATATATGTTGAGGAATTGAAAACGGACTTACTTTTCTAGTAAAGGGCAAGAACTGGCCATACAAGATAAGGACTCGGATTTCATCACCGTTTCCTTCTTGCCCGCTGTAGGAACACGTTATCAAACGCGAACCTAAAACCATAAAATTTTGACTAGAAAGAGACCTATAGGGTATCGAGCTTATTGGAAAATCGTTCAAAAGGACTGTACTGGTTACTTTATTAGCCTAACTCGAAGTTCAGGAAGATTATTTTAAGTTGATTAGAGCCGCCTTGTAACCCAGGGAAAAGTCCCAAAGAGACAGGGTTATCAAAGCTCCTTAGAGCTTATCCTGTTTCTCTTCGACTTAATCTAATTCGGACCGTTCTAAGAGGTTTGCTAAAATTGTAACTAGTTGCCTTTCGAAAGAATAGAAGCTGGTCTAGAAACAATCTAAGTGGAGCCATCATGCTTTTTGTTTGCTAGATTCAATAGGTTTGATTTGGTTGAGTCATCCTTGCTTGTGATTGTTAGAATTTCCTTCCGCTTAGGATTTATTTATTTTTAGTTTTTATTTAGTGTATGCCAAGACCGCTCTTCAAGCGGACTTGGAGAAGAGACGCTTTAGGTCGCTTAATTAGTGACAAGCCTAGTAGTTCTGTCCCTGGAAACGAGAACCTCGAAGACTCTTCTTTTGAGAGCCTTGTCTTTGACTTTGAAAACTTGACTTTGTGTGAAGAAGTTACTTCTAGTTCTTTGATAACGCCAACAATGGCAACTTTAAAAGCTTTGTTGAACCCGACTATGAGTTCTCGTCCATCATGTATCAAGTTAGCTGATACTGAAGCAAACTATGAGTTTAAACCTAGGACCATACCGATACTCCCAATATTCTTAGGGAAAGAAAATGAAAACCCTTATTTCCATGTTAGGGATTTTGAGAAAATATGTAGTATCATCAGGATCAAGGACCTAGATGATGAATCATTGAAACTTAGATTGTTTCCTTTTTCACTAAGAGACAAAGCCAAATCTTGGCTATATAGTTTGACTTCCGAGTCAATTGAAACCTATGAACAACTTACGCCTGTCTTTCTCCAGAAGTTTTTCCCTAGGCACAAAACATCATCCATTAGACAGCAGATTTGTACGTTTGCTCAATTAGAGGGAGAATCTTTATATAGGTATTTAGAAAGGTTCAATGACTTACTATCCCAATGTCCTCATCATGGTTTAGAAAAAGTAAGGCTTGTTCAAATCCTTTACGAGGGTTTAGATTATTGGACAACAACCATGGTTGAGTCTTTATGCACAGGTGGGTTTGAAAATAAAACTGTCGATAGCGCGATGACATATTTGAATGAAATCGCCGAAAAAACCCAGCAGTGGGAAAATAGTAGGAGCCCCAGAGAACAATTCTTCTAAGTAGAGGAAATGTTAATAGGGTTGAAGGATCTTTTGAATCGGATGCCAAAATAGCGGCTATATCTAAAAGGTTAGAAGCTTTAGAACTGAGTCAATCTAGTAGTATTGAGCCCAAACCATTTTGGGAAGGACAGACTGTTGAAGAGCAAGCCCATGCTCTTTATAATAACACTAGGTTTGATAATCGTCAGAAGTTCGACCCTTATTCAGAAACCTATAACCCTGGTTGGAGAAACCATCCTAACCTTTCTTGATCCAAGAGCCAGAGTCAAGGTCAGTCTAGTAATTCTAAGGTTTCCCCAGGTTTTGGTTATGTTGGACCAACACAATTTCAGAGTCCGCTAGATAAGACGATAATGAGTTTAGCTGAGTCTGTTGCCTCATTGACTCAGAATACTAAAGATTTCCAGCAGTCTATCAACCAGAGTTTACGAGATAATCAAAAGATTGTTCAGGCTAATAGTCAGGCTATTTCTAATTTAGAAACCCAGGTTAGTCAGATTGCCGAATCTCTGAGAGAAAGAGAAAAAGGTAGGTTCCCTAGTCAACCCCAACCCAATCCTAGAGGAGTTAATGAAATATCTTCCGATGAGAAATCATCAAGTCACGTGAATGCAATTAGCACCCTTAGGAATGGTAAGGTGTTAGACAACAAGGTAACTAGGCCTGATAGTGAACACATTATAGTTCACCCTGATCCAATAGCTAAGGAGACTGATAAAGTCTCTGAAGAGCCTGAGAAAGCTCCTTATAAGCCAGACTTTGTTCCCAGAGGCCCATTCCCACAGTTGTTAGCACCCACTAAGAAGGAATCCAACTTTAATGACATATTGGAGGTTTTTAAGCAAGTCACGATCAACCTTCCATTATTAGATGCAATTAGGCAGATTCCTGCTTATTCCAAGCTTCTTAAGGATATTTGTACGCGAAAGCGAAATCTTAGTGTACCAAAGAAAGCCTTTTCAGCTAGTCATGTGAGTTTAATTCTTCAGAATACTACAACTCCTAAGTACAAAGACCCAGGGTCCCTAACCATTTCGTGCACAATAGGTAACTACCGTGTTGAGAAAGCCTTACTTGACTTAGGAGCCAGTGTGAACTTACTTCCGTACCATGTGTACCTTCAGTTAGGACTTGGAGAGTTGAAACCTACTCAGATAACATTACTATTAGCTGATAGGTCTGTGAAAATTCCCCGTGGTATCATAGAGGATGTTCTTATTGAGGTCGATAAGTTTATTTACCCAGTAGATTTTATTGTCCTTGACACTCAACCTGTCCGTGACCCAGAAAGTCAGATACCTGTAATATTAGGTCGCCCGTTTTTAGCTACATCTAATGCGATCATAAAATGTCGAACTGGTATTATGAATTTGTTATTTGGTAATATGACTATTGAACTTAATATTTTCCATATTAAGCAATCTTCTGAGTTAGGTGACACGTGCATTGAGGAGGTAAACATGATAGAAACCGTAGTTCAGGAGTCATTACCAAACACCTTGTTAGAACATACATTAGAGGAATGTCTAGCTAATCATCATTTAGAAGAAGAAATTGACAATTTTCGGGAACCAGACGATCTAGAAAATAGGGAAAGTGTAATGAGTCTATCTAGATACACTGCAAACTCTAAGTTTGGGGGTGACTATCATTCTCCCTGTGCTTTACCTTTAACTCTTAGAAAGGTCCCTAACTTGGGACTTGACATATGTACCTCTACCATTTTACAAGAGCCTGTTGACTTCCAAAAAGAAGTTCAGTTGTTAGATACCCATCCTATGGTCGATGTGGTTTATCTAGGAAATAATACCAAGATTGACTTTGTTTTGCCACCAAAATATTTTCTTTCATATGTGGGAACGTTAGAATTTCAAATGTGTCAGTTATTAAGTTTTGAGACTAAGCCTAATTACTTTAGGAAATTAGAATCGACACATTTGCTTAAGAATGACTACCTTCATAGTAGTCAACTGTGTGGGTCAAATATGATTGACTTTGAGGATCCACAATTATTCAGGTTATTATTATGTGCTTCTAAGTTCTTAGTTGAGTTTTTCCAGACTTTACAACCTGATCCTGTTGATCCTACCTATGAGGAAATCCAACCCATGAAAATATTTTATCTAGACCCTTTCATAGAGCATGAACCTGAACCACAACTAGAAGTAGTTGTTGTAAACAGAAAACTAGATAAGGGTATGCTCGGTTTGTTCATTTTCTTGGCCTGTTGTTTTTTCCTATTATTTGTGATATCACTATTTGATTCAGACGACCCACAGTTGTTCCGATTATTGCTATATGATTTAATGAGGTGACTAATTCTTTCTTAGTCTGGATGAAGACTTTAAACTTAGCACTTCTTGGGAGGTAACCCATGCTCATGAAACACGGTAATATCTTTCCTTAACTCCTTTTCGTGAAGTGGTAACAGTTTATCCTTGTTCATATTTTTAATCATTCATCTTTAGAAACACTGAGGACACTGTTTGATTTAAGTTTGGGGGTAAGGGAGAAACTTTTTTGTTAAATAATAAAGCTCTAGAATTTAGAAGTTTGTGAACACTTCAGGGTGACACTAACCATTCTAGGTAGATAGAAACTTAGCTCTTTTTCTATAGGAATTGGTGTGCCCAGTTAAAATGGTCTATTCATAAAAGGACAGAGTTCAGGTGTTAGAAAATAACATGATATTCGTCACCACATCTTGGAGTCTTTCTCGACCATATCACTTTCTGTTTTTATTTTTGCAATTTTGTGTTTCTCTAAGTGATTCGGTGGGACGCAGTATCAAATTGTTATCGCCGCTAGGATGAAATAGAGTGTTTGAGATCAAGCCCGATTCTTGCTTTATTTAAAAAAAAAAATTGAAAAAAAATCGAAAAAAAATCGAAAAATAAATGAGAAAAATAAAATATTATTTAGTACTTCAATAAAAATATGTGCGTTCTCCCTGTCTCCGTCGCCTAAGCAAGCGTGGAATGCAGGATCGATGGAAACTTGTGTATATTCTAGTTTAGTTAGTAGTAGTAGATTGAAAATAAGTGGGGAGTATCTCAATACATTAGGTTTCATCTTGGCACTGACCTTCAGACAGATATGGGAAACACCGTTCACCTTAGTCAACATGTGCAACCTTCATATTTCTATGTCCATCTTCTAATCTTTTCATGTGATTAATTGGGATAGATTCTGAGTCTTGTGGTTGAACAATTATCTGAGTAGAACTCTGTTGTCTTATATATGAATTTTAGTATGCTTGAGTAAACACTCTTGTACAACAATTGGACTCATATAGGGTAATGATTCCCATAGCCGAAGAATTGAGTAAGCCAACTAAATAGCTTGTTTAGTGTCTATCCTTAATCGTTCACGAGTCGCTAAAATTTGGAGTAAGGTTTTGTGGGTATACCTCTTGTAAACCCTCACGAGACAAAACTCGTCCACTAGGGACACCTAGGAGTTTAACGGCTTATTACATATGCTAAATATAGTCGTGATTCCTGCGAAAGTGAGTTATGATTTTATTTTATTAGTTTGCTCGAGGACTAGCAAAATAGTAAGTTTGGGGGTATTTGATAGGCACATTTTTGTGTCTAAATTGCGCCCGATTATCTGTTTCGATAGTATTCGATTTTGCACTTATTACGTCTTTGTAGGTATTTTTGAGAAATAAACATTTACGGAAAAATCGGCTCGAAAAGTGTTAAAGGCACCCGGGAAAATTGATTAAGGCACCCACACTTTGGATTGGGGGCACCCCCTTTCATTTCAAAATCAAATGTGGCGGGAACACGGGTGTTAAAGAAGTGAAAGTGCTGTCAACATTGTTTACGTGATTCTTGGGATCTTTTGCGATTCTATTTGACCCAAAAGCAAGAAGAGTTCAACACAACATTAAACACGTCGAGAAATAGAGATTGAAGCCGTGAAAATTGCTTCAAATCCGAGTTGTAGCCGGAAAAGGGATATTCACGATGTGGAGTTTGAAACAAGGATTTGGATAGGTTTTAAAGAGTTCTATTGGGATTAAAAGACTCTCGAGGGTTCCTACACCCTATAAATACCAAGAGAAGTGAAGAGAAGTGAGGACCGAAGCCCAGAGAAATCACCGAAACAATTCAGGAAATTCCGGTCATCTGCTACTGTTCGTCTGTAGCAGGAGAAGAAGAAGAAGAAGACGCAACGTTTGTAACTGTTGCTGACACTGTTGCTTAGTTCTGTGGTGTTTTTGCTTCTGTAACACAGCTGAACCCTGTTCTGTAACGCATATACGCGTCTCTGTTCAGCTGTGTTACATCTATTTCACCTTTGTAAACACTTTTTGGAGCAATGAAAGATTATTTTGAGCATATTTTCTCTACCATGAGCTAATCATCATTACTGGGATGACGGAGGAAGCTTTTTCTCTAATAATTAAGTGGTATGTATTTAATTAATTTATTTATGCAATTTATTTATGATTAATTGCCTTGATTGAAAATTGATTTAAAAGATTTTTATTAAGCAATTGTGATTCCGTTAGATAGTGCATGCCTCGGATTAGGTCCCTAGATGCTCCATGCTTGTGTTATACAGTTGTTCTTTTGAAAATCTACTTTTACAATGCTTTAGAATCAAAATAAAATGTTTTAATTGCATGATTGAAATTACTATCACTTGATTTATTGGTTAAAAGTGGAATCCTGAATCCTAGTTCTTCCCCATATTTTTAAAAAGTCATCTTTATTTTAATCTATTTTATTTTCTTTTATTAAATTAGGTCTGAAATTAAATCTTCACAAGTCTGAGAATCGAACCTTTTTTTACCACTATATTTTATCACGTCAACGCCTACCCAAGTCGTTTTAGACAAAAAATTAGTTTCGCCAACTCGCCTATGTTGTACAGTTTGGGGTATTTATCCTGTTATAACCTAGTTCGGGTCACCACACATCGTCGAACTTAGACTATCATAGTCGAAATTCATTGGTCATTTTGTCGTCTACATTTATTTCTCGACGGACGTGGGTCCTCCTAGAGGTTTGTATTTTATGCTGCCCCGACCAACCCTGGAAAAAGCGTCACAACGATCTCCAAGGCTAACGTTACAAAGATAATCGGCCATTTCCATTTGCCACTTACACGTTAATGTAGTTTATCCTTCGCTAGACTGTGGTTCACCATACATTCCCACAAGGCTAAAACAATGATCACTAGCTATTCGTCGGGCTCAGGAAGGTTCGTTTTTAGGAGAGGCTCACCGAGAATAAAGGACTTCGACAAAGAAAACTATTTTCTTTCGAGAACTTAATTTTTTTGCTTACATAATACATATAATGACGTAGTCCATGCTTACAAAGTAATCATAACTCTCCGCGGGTGTTACATAATTCGTAAGTTAGGATCCGGTTTCAGCGAATTCATCGCGCCAGATTCTGGTGATTGGAGGGAGAACGTCTCGTTGTTTTCTTGAATGCGTGGTAGTATTATGATCATCTTTTGTCCACTCCATCTTCATCTTGCATCCTCCGTTTCTCCACGAGTCTTCATCTTTTGTCCACTCGTGGTAGTAAGCTCTGATAATCTCATCGTACCTTCAATTTACTCATACGTTTTTCTCCTTGCTCGTCTTTCTCAGGATGAATCGTTGCACTGTGAGTGTGTACAAGGTATCCTTTTCTCTCTCCGTTGATGTAAATGTTGCCCCTTCCCCTTCCATAATTCCTTTACGAAAAAATGTTCAAACCAGCTGCCAAAACCGGAGATTTTTTTTTTCCGAACGAGTTTTCCTTCATCGGTGTACGTGTAAACTGTTGGATCTGCAACAATGGAAAACACTAAACAATTATTAAGGTTAAGAAATCTTTGATTGATACACACAATGGACAGAACCACCTGCTCAGCAAATTGTCCTTAGCACAATAATCCTCGGGTACTCCTCAAGAATGAGAGATGCTATACCCCAACAGAGGAGATGTGTCCAGGATAGAACTGCCCGTTATGACTAGTATAAGCACAATGCTAATCACCCTCAAACGAACTCAACAGCAATTGATAAGGAAGGGAAATAAACAAGCAATGTGCGTAAAACAAAGAAAGAAGAGGGGAAAATAGCTAGGGATAGTAGCCTGCTCTAGAGTGAGTTCAAATGGTGAAATTCGTTTTCTTTTATAGGTAGAAGAAGAGAACGTGTCAATCAATTTTGTGCATAAATCACGGACATTTATGGTTGAAATTCAATTCCACGCATGAAGCAGGAGTTAATGGTTAAAACGGTTAAGAATAATTCTCTCCTAAAATCTCGTCGGGTCATACGCCCCCACATTTAAAACAAATTTGATTTAGCCTTAAATTCTTTTAAGAAAATATATTCTGTTAAAAAAACGTAAGTCTTGGTTGGCCCGCAGCCTTAGCTACGCCCGCACCCGCAACCATACTCATTCCCGCAGCAGTAGCCACAGTCACACCCACACCCGCAACCACAACCACAACCACAGCCACAGCCACAGCCGCAGCCGCAGCCGCAAGTCCACAAGTCCACAATCCCGCAAGCCGTAAGCCGCAAGACGCAAGCGCACGCGCACGTGCACCCGCACCCGAGTCCGAGCCCGAGCCCGAGCTCGAGCTTGTGCGTGCGTGCTTCGGTGCGAAGCACCGCACATGTGTGAAAAGCATGGTTGCACCAACTAGCCATTGCCTTAGTCCTCCCCCAACCACAAAAGCTTTTAAACCCTAAGGGCCCTCCCTTAGAAGAAAATTTCTAGGTAATAAGGAGAGGAATCATCTTTAGTTTCTCCAATGAAGGACTAAAGGTTCATTTACAAAAGTGAAAATGAGCTAGTTAGCTTAGTTCCTTAGTGACCCCTTGGTCCTAAGACCATTCCTACCAAGACCAAAAACAAGTAATAATAATAATTCATTTTCTCCAACAATCCCCCACATGAATAAAGACCCGATAAAATTCAGAAATCAGAAAGCGAGAAATACCTCTTAGGCAATAGGTGTCCATAAGGTCTTGAACCTTTTTTTAGTGAGAAATTACCGGAACTACTTGATGGACAGTGAACGCGATGTCTTGAACTGCCATCGTTTGGTGTAGTTCATCAAATAACTTCCACGCGTGATATCTCTCTAGGTGCTGTTAAGTTCGTGCCGTTGTGTCCATTTTAGCCCTGGACGTATCCTATTTCTCAGAATGCTCAAGAGAATCATCTCAATTCTCATATGAAGCGGCTCACTTCCTCATTCAGATAGGTGAGTTTCATCAAGAGTGTTTACTGCTACACCTCACTTCAATCTTAAATTGAAACTATAAAACTCATTAAGACTTAATAAAAAGTCATCCTTCACATGCAGTCACACTATCACGTCTACACCATAGGGAAGGGACAGAGAATGAAATTCTATGATAGTGTTTCTTTTAACCCACCACAAATTAGTTGTCTCATTCGAAACCTTGATCTTGGGATCTCCAGTCAGCAAGGTTGAGTATCCTTCATGGAAAGTTTAATTGATGAGCTTAAGCCCCATCCCCCTCGATTCATTACTAACTATCTCCTTGGACAAACCTCTCGTCAAAGGGTCTGCGATATTCTCCATATACCTCACAAAGTAAATAGAAATAACGCCAGTAGAGATTAGTTGTTTTAGGGAATTGTGTCTTCTAAGAATGTGTATAGACTTCCCATTATAATTGTTGTTTTTAGCATTAGCTATTGCAGCTTGACTATCACAATGTATAGATATAGCTGGCACAGGCCTATACCAAAGAGGAATGTGTTCTAAAAAGCATCTTAGCCAAACGGCTTCCTCTCCTGCTTTATCTAACGCAATAAACTCCGATTCCATAGTGGATCGAGATATACATGTCTGTTTGGAACTCTTCCCAGATACAGACCCGCATGCTAGAGTGAACACATATCCACTCGTAGACTTAAACTCCTCTGAGTCCGATATCCAGTTTGCGTCACAAAATCCTTCTAGGACGGCAGGGTATCTCTCATAACTTAAAAAAAATTCAAAGTGTACTTTAAGTAACTTAACACTCTAATAAGTGCATCCCAATGCTCCTACCCTGGATTACAAGTATACCTACTCAACCTACTCACAGCATAAGCAATGTCCGGTCTCGTGCAATTCATCAAATACATCAGACTTCCTATGACACGTGAATATTCAAGTTGTGAAACTCCATTACCTTTATTCTTTTTGAGTCTACAACAAGGATCATAAGGAGTACAAGCATGTTTACTATCAAACTGGTTATATTTCTTAAGCACAGATTCAACATAATGAGATTGACTAAGACTATATCCATTAGAATTTCTTCTAATCTTCATCCCTAAGATCACATCAGCGGGGCCTAAATCTTTCATGTCAAAGTTCTCATTTAGCATGCTCTTAGTGGAATTAATTACATCCATGTTTGTACCAAGTATACGCATATCATCAACATACAAGCATACAATCACACATGCATCATTCACAAGTTTAGTATAAACACACTTGTCAGATTCATTTATTTTAAAACCACTAGAAATCATCACATGATCTGTGTGACTGTATCATTTTGTATGATGGAATCCATTTCACTAATGGTAGCTTCTATCCACCATGGAGCTTCAGAAGAATTCATGGCTTTTCTATAAGTTTGTGGATCAATCTCCGCTAAGCATGTTATGAAGTCTGGCCCAAAAGATTTTTCAGATCTAAGTTTTTTACCTCTTCTAGGATCAAATTCATCTTCCTCTACAGGTAATGTCTGACTAGTAGAAGGGACATCTAGAGGATCAACACATACATGCGAGATTCAGATTTCAAAGGAAAAACATTTTCAAAAAACACAGCATCCCTAGATTCCATAATAGTATTCACACCAATTTCAGATATTTCAAAACTCACAACCATAAATCTATATGCAGTAGTATATCCAGGATACCCTATGAAGACACAGTCAACAGTTTTGGGTCCTATCTTGGTTCTCTAAGGTGGAGGAATGGACACCTTAGCCAAACACCCCCACACTTTGAAGTATGCATAAGAAGGTTGTCTACCTTTCCATAACTCATATGTAGTTTTGTCTATTCCTTTAAAGGTTACTCTATTCAAGACATAGCAAGCTGAGAGGACGCCCCCCCCCCCCCC
>JAJJMC010003991.1:6307478-6429872 GCA_023531435.1 Papaver californicum | reverse complement strand
CATAGAACACGGCATTATACATGAAGTAACCCCTCCACACACACACACACACAAGTTTGCAGGTAGTCCTGAACTAATTAACATGGAATTCATCATCTCCTTAAGGGTTCGGTTCTTCCGTTCAGCCACACCAATAGATTGTGGTGAATAAGGAGGGGTTACTTCATGTATAATGCCGTGTTCTATGCAAAAATCTCCTATAGGAATTATATACTCACCACCACGGTCATACCTAACACTTTTAATGGTAGCACTCATTTGGTTTTCAACTTCTAGTTTATATCTTAAAGGCTTCTAAGACATCATCCTTACCTTTAAGTAAATATATGTGACAGTACCTAGTACAATCATCTATAAAAGTGACAAACCATTTCTTACCACCTCTAGTTTGACTTGATTTCATGTCAACTAGGTCTGAATGGATTAATTCTAAGAGTTTATAATTTCTTTTAATATTTTTCATATAAGATTTTTTAGCATATTTTGATTCTAAGCATATTTCACATTTATGTTCATTTCCCAAACTAAATTTGGGTATGCAGCCTATGCTAGCTAGTTTATTCATTGATTTATAGTTTACATGACCAAGCCTACCATGCCAAACATTCAATGACACACAAACATAAGAAGAATCAATTTTATTCATTTCAACAGAGGTTACATTCAGTTTATAAAGACCCTCAGTCTTATAACCCTTTCCTACGTAATCCTTACCCTTAGTGACAATAACTTTCCCAGGTTCAAAAACAAGTTTAAAGCCCTTATCATCTAAAACACCACAAGATACAAGATTTTTGCAGATGTCCGGAACGTGAAGAACTTCATTCAATGTGAGAGTTTTGCCAGAAGTGAGCCTTAGCCCAACTTTGCCTTTTCCCGCAACCTGTGCTGCGGACGAGTTACCCATGTAGAGTTTTTCTCCTTCCCCTACCTTCTGATAGGAGGTGAACATATCCCTGTTTCCACAGACATGCTTGGTAGCACCAGAATCTACCCACCAGTCTCTCACACTGGTTACTAAATTGACTTCAGACACCGTGCCAGAAAACTCGTTTTTGTTGCTTTCAACCAAATTAGCATTTTTTTTCTTGTTATTAAGGTCCTTACGTTTTCTACAATGCATATCCATATGGCCAGGAATTCCACAAACATAACACACACCTTTAATTTTACCAATGCTAGATTTGGGTTTCGGGAATGTACCTTTTTTATGATGACCAGGCTTGGGTTGCGTTTGCTGCTGTCACTTGCGGAAGACTTGTGTTCCATTACATGAGCCTTGTTGAACATGTCCCTTGCAAAATATACATTTTTATCTTTTGAACACAGCAATTCTTCCACTTGAATCTTCTTACCCAATTCAACCATACTGACTTCACCAGTTTCATGTCTCAATCTTCGTTTGTATTCAGACCATGAAGAAGGTAATTTTTCAATCACTACGGACACTTGAAATGTTTCATCTATCACCATACCTTCAGCAATAATTTTATTGTTAATGCGTGAAGTTCAAGGAATTAATCAACCACTGATTTTTCATTTGACATTTTGTATTCCAGGAACCTAGCTACCAAAAACTTCTTACTTCCAGCAGTTTCCGCTTGGTATTTTGTTTCTAAGGAATCCCATAAATCATAGGCAGAGAAGTTTTCTTTTGTATTATAAAATCATACAGAGCATCTTCTAGACAGTTCAGAATGTGATTTTTAGCCATATAGTTCTGTCTACCCAAAATTTCTAACTCTCTTTCATTTCCAGCATCACTCAAAGTCTCATCAAAAGGTTTCAGAACTAATTCATCCAACATGTGAAAACTCAGAAAGAACAACATCTTGGATTGCCATCTTTTGAAATCTTTGCCATTGAATTTTTGTAGTCTGTCAACATCACTTTTAGCCATTGTTACGGAAGAAATAGATATTGTGTTAAGATTGTTGGATCTGCAACAATGGAAAACACTAAACAGAAGAAATTGTTAAGTTTAAGAAATCTCTGATTGATACACACAATGGACAGAGCCACCTGCTCAGCAAATATTCCTTAGCACAATAATCCTCGGGTACTCCTCAAGAATGAGAGATGCTATACCCCAACAGAGGAGATGTGTCCAGGATACAACTGCCCGTTATGACTAGTATAAGCACAATACTAATCACCCTCAAACGAACTCAACATCAATTGATAGGAAGGGAAATTAACAAGCAATGTGTGTAAAACAAAGCAAGAAGAGGGGAAAAGAGCTAGGGATAGTAGCCTGCTCTGGAGTGAGTTCAAATGGTGAAATTCGTTTTCTTTTATAGGTAGAAAAAGAGAACGTTTCAATTAATTCCGTGCATAAATCATGGACATTTATGGTTGAAATTCAATTCCACGCATGAAGCACAGAGTTAATGGTTAAAACGGATTTAAAACGGTTAAGAATAATTCTCTCCTAAAATCTCGCCAGGTCATACGCCCCCACATTTAAAAAAAATTTGATCTAGTCTTAAATTCTTTTAAGAAAATATATTCTGTTAAAAAACGTAAGTCTTGGTTGGCCGCAGCCTTAGCTACGACCGCACCCGCAACCATACTCATTCCCCCAGCAGTAGCCACAGTCACACCCATACCCGCAACCACAACCACAGCCACATCCGCAGCCGCAGTCGCAAGTCCACAAGTCCGCAATCCCGCAAGCCGCAATACGCAAGCGCACGCGCACCCGATCCTGTGCGTGCGTGCTTCTGTGCGAAGCACCGCACATGTGTGAAAAGCATGGTTGCACCAACTATCCCATTTCCTTAGTCCTCCCCCAACCAAAAAAGCTTCTAAACCCTAAGGGCCCTCCCTTAGAAGCAACTTTCTAGGTAATAAGGAGATGAATCATCTTTAGTTTCTCCGATGTGGGACTAAAGGTTCATTCACAAAAGTGAAAATGAGCTAGTTAGCTTAGTTCCTTAGTGACCCCTTGGTCCTAAGATCCATTCCTACCAAGACCAAAAACAAGTAATAATAATAGTTCATTTTCTCCAACATAAACGTACCCGATAATTGTTATCCTTCGCTTGAGTTTGTCTGTTCAGCATGTTTTCTATTTTCTTCCCATGGCTTGCGTTTGCGCCGCGGTGGTTCATATGTGACTAATTCTAATAGTGACGTTTGGTTGACTAATCTGATGTTAGCTAGCACGAAGTTGCGGTGATAGTTCTGTGTCATGTTGCGGATGGGGATCTCATCGTGCCGATCGGAGTCAAAATTTTGATCGCCTGGTGAAGTGATGATGGTACTGCATTCATTTGGTGCATCTGTTTACTTCTCATGACAGCGCATTAAGACGATCTAGAATCGATGGTTGTAGTTTACTCTGAGGGTGACTAGTCCGACTTATACGCTAGAAATACCGATTCGGCCAGCTGAATTCTCTAGAATAGCTTTAATGACTATTAAATGAAAATCAACTTCGTGCATGGAGCACGGACATAATGTTTAAAACGGAATTAAAACAGATAAATTTATTCAATCTTTAATTTCAATACAAATTCCTTCGGGTCAGACGCCCCCCCCCCCCCCACATTAAAAACAAAATTTAATTTAGTTTTAAATTCTTTAAGGAAATAATCCAAAAATATTTTGTCCAAAAAGATAAGTCTTGGTTGACCCGCACCTGAGCCCGACCCGACACGACAGACGGCGGCGTGCGTGCTTCGGTGCGAAGCACCGCGCGTATGTGAAATGTATGGTTGCAGCAACTATCCCATATCCTTAGTCCTCTCTCATACACAAAAGTGTCTAAACCCCTAAGGGGCCTCCCTTAGATGCAAATTTCTAAGTAATATGGAGAGGTAACATCTTTAGTTTCTCCAATGTGGGACTAAAGGTTCATTCACACATGATGAAAATGAGCTAGTTTTCCTTAGTGACCCCTTGGTCCTAAGCCCATTTTCTCCAAGACCAAAAACATAATAACTTAAGCCCATTTTCTCCAACAATCCCCCACATGAATGAAAACCCGATGAAAATCAGAAATCAGAAAGCGAGAAACACCGGAACTACTTGATGGACATAAGGTCTTGAACCTTTGCTTAGTGAGAAATTACCGGAACTACTTGATGGACAGTGAACGTGATGTCTTGAATTTCCATCGTTTGGTGTAGTTCATCCATAACTTCCACGCGTGATATCACTCTAAGTGTTGTCAAGTTCGTGTCGTTGTGTCCATTTTGTCCCTGGACGTATCCCGTTTCTCATGATGCTCTAGAGAATCAACTCAATTCTCATATGAAGCGGCCCACTTCCTCATTCAGATATGTGAGATCTATCAAGAGTGTTTACTGCTACACCCCACTTCAATCTTAAATTGAAACTATAAAACTCAATAAGACTTAATAAATAGTCATCCTTCACATGCAGCCACACTATCACATCTACACCATAGGAAAGGGACAGAGAATGATATTCTCTGATAGTGTTTCCTTTAACCCACCACAAATTAGTTATCTCATTCAAAACCTTGGTCTTGGGATCTCCAGTCAACAAGGTTGAGTATCCTTCATGACCAGTTTATTTAATGAGCTTAAGCCTCATCCCCCTTGATGCATTACTAACTATCTCCTTGGACAACCTTTTGTCAAAGGGTCTGTGATATTCTCCTTAGACCTCACAAAGTCAACAGAAATAACGCTAGTTGAGATTAGTTTTTTTAGGGAATTATGTCTTCTATGAATGTGTATAGACTTCCCGTTATAGTTGTTGTTTTTAGCATTAGCTATTGCAGCTTGACTATCACAATGTATAGATAGCTGGCACAGGCCTATGACAAAGAGGAATGTCTTCTAAAAAACATCTTAGCCAAGCGGCTTCCTCTCCTGCTTTATCTAGCGCAATAAACTCTGATTCCATAGTGGATCGAGCTATACATGTCTGTTTGGAACTCTTCCAAGATACAGACCCACATGCTAGAGTGAAAACATATCCACTCGTATACTTAGACTCATCTGACTCTAATATTTAGTTTGTATCACAAAATCCTTCATGTACAGCAGGGTATCTCTAATAATTTAAACAAAAGTTCAAAGTGTACTTCAAGTACCTTAACACTCTAATAAGTGCATCCCAATGCTCTTGCCCTAGATTAAAGGTATACCTGCACAACCTACTCACATCATAAGCAATGTCCGGTCTCGTACAATTCATCAAATACATCAGACTTCCTATAGCACATGAGTATTCAAGTTGTGAAACTCCATTACCCTTATTATTTTTGAGAATGCAACAAGGATCATACGGAGTACAAGCAGGTTTACAATCAAACAGCTTATCTTTTTTAAGCACATATTTAACATAATGAGATTAACTAAAACTATATCCATTAGAATTTCTTCTAAACTTCATCCCTAAGATCACATCAGCGGGGCCTAAGTCTTTCATGTCAAAATTCTCATTCAGCATGTTCTTTGTGGAATTAATTACATTCATGTTTGTACCAAGTATAAGCATATAATCAACATACAAGTATACAATCACACATGCATCATTCACAAGTTTAGTATAAACACACTTGTCAGATTCATTGATTTTAAAACCACTAAAAATCATTACATGATCAAATTTTCCATGCCACTGTTTAGGTGCTTGTTTCAAACCATACAAAGATTTTTTCAGTTTACAAACTTTGTTTTCACAACCTTTCACTACAAATCCCTCAGGTTGTTCCATATAAATTTCTTCATCTAATTCACCATTTAAAAAGTTGTCTTTACATCCATTTAATGTATTTCTAAGTTATGAATGGCAGCAATAGCAATTAACATCCTAATGGAAGTAATTCTCGTAACAGATGAATAAGTATCAAATAAAGCTACACCTTCTTTCTGTTTATAGCCTTTATCTACTAATCTAGTTTTGTATTTTTTTCACAGTTCCATATACCTTACGTTTCCTTTTGAAGATCCATTCAAAACCTATGGGTTTACACCCTAGAGGTAAATCTACAATCTCCCACGTACCATTCTGTATAATGGAACCCATCTCACTAATGTCAGATTCTTTCCACCATGGAGCTTCAGAAGAAGTAATGGCTTCTCTATAAGTCTGTGGATCAGTCTCATCTAAGCATGTTATGAAGTCTGGCCCAAAAGATTTTTCAGTTCTAAGTCTTTTACCCCTTCTAGGCTCAAATTAAAATTCAAATTCATCTTCCTCTAAAGGTAATGTCTGACTGGTCGAACGGACATCTAGGGGATCAACACATATCATGAGAGAATCAGATTTCAATGGAAAAATATTTTCAAAGAACACGGCATCCCTAGATTCCATAATAGTATTCACACCAATTTCAGAAATTTCAGAACTTACAACCATAAATCTGTATGCAGTAGTATGCTCAGGATACCCTACGAAGACACAGTCAACAGTTTTGGGTCCTATCTTGGTTCTCTTAGGTGGATGAATGGAAACCTTATCCAAACATCCACACCTTTAAAGTATGCATAAGAAGGTTGTCTACCTTTTCATAACTCATATGGAGTTTTATCTGATCCTTTAAAGGGTACTCTGTTCAAGACATAGCAAGCTGAGAGGACGGCCTCCCCCCACAAGTTTGCAGGTAATCTGAACTAATTAACATGGCATTCATCATCTCCTTAAGGGTTCGATTCTTCCGTTCAGCCACATCATTAGATTGTGGTGAATAAGGAGGGGTAACTTCGTGTATAATATCGTGTTCTATGCAAAAATATCCTATAGTAATTACATACTCACCACCACGGTCAGATCTAACAGTTTTAATGGTAGCACTCATTTGGTTTTCAACTTCTAGTTTATACATCTTAAAGGCTTCTAAGGTATCATCCTTACCTTTAAGCAAATATATGTGACAATACCTTGTACGGTCATCTATAAAAGTGACAAACCATTTCTTACCACCTCTAGTCTGAACTGATTTCATGTCAACTAGGTCTGAATGAATTGATTATAAGGGTTTAGAATTTCTTTGAATATTTTTCCTAAAAGGTTTTTTAGCATATTTTGATTCTACACATACTTCACATTTATGTTCATTATCCAAACTAAATTTGGGTATGCAGCCTATGCTAGCCAGTTTATGCATTGACTTATAATTTACATGTCCAAGTCAACCATGCCAAACATTTAATGACACACAAACATAAGCAGAAGAATCAATTTTATTCATTTCATCAGAGGTTACATTAAGTTTATAAAGACCCTCAGTCTTATAACCCTTACCTACATAATCCTTACCCTTAGTGACAACAACTTTCCCAGATTCAAAAACAAGTTTAAAACCCTTATCATCTAAAACACCACAAGAAACAAGATTTTTACAGATGTACATAACATGAAGAACTTCATTCAATGTGAGAGTCTTTCCAGAAGTGAGCTTTAGCCCAACTTTGCTTGTTCCTGCAATCTGTGCTGCAGATGAGTTACCCATGTAGAGTTTCTCCCCTTCTACTACCTTCTGATAGGAGGTGAACATATCTCTGTTTCCACAAACATGCTTGGTAGCACCAGAGTATACCCACCAGTCTCTCACATTGGTCACCAAATTAACTTCAGACACCGTACCAAAAAACTCGATCTTGTTGTTTTCAACCAAATTAGCATTGTTTTTCTTATTATTAAAGTCCTTACGTTTTCTATAGTGTATTTCCATATAGCCAGGAGTTCCACAAACATAACAAGCACCTTTAATTTTACCAATGCCATATTTGGGTTTCTGAAATATACCTTTCTTGTGATGACTGGTCTTAGAGTTGCGTTTGCTGCTCTCGCCCTTTTCAGTATTGGAAGACTTGTGTTCAATTACATGAGCCTTGTTGGACATGTCCTTTGCAGAAGATACGTTCTTGTCTTTGGAGCACAGTAACTCTTCCACTTGAATCTTCTTACCCAAATCAACCATACTGACTTCACCATTTTCATGTCTCAATCTACGTTTGTATTCGGACCAGGAAGACGGTAATTTCTCAATCACAGCAGACACTTGAAAAGTTTCATCTATCACCATGTCTTCAGCAAGAATTTCATTGATAATACGCTGAAGTTCAAGGAATTGATCAACCACAGATTTGTCATTAGACATTTTATATTCCAGGAACCTAGCTACCAACAATTTCTTACTTCCAACAGTTTCATCTTGGTATTTTGCCTCTAAAGCAGACCTTAAATCAAAAGCAGAAAAGTTGTCTTTTGCATTATAAAAATCATACAGTGCATCTTCTAAACAATTCAGAATATGATTTTTAGCCATATAATTCTGCCTAACCCAACTTTCCAACTTCCTTTCATTTTCAGCATCATTCAAACCCTCATCAAAAGATTTCAGAACAATTTCATCGAACATATGAAAACTCAGAAAGAAAAACATCTTTGATTGCCATCTTTTGAAATCTTTCCCACTGAATTTTTCTGGTCTGTGAACATCATTTTTACCCATTGTTACAGAAGAAGTGATATTGTGTTAAGATTGTTGTATCTGCAACAATAAAAATATTAAACAGAAGATGTTAACGTTAATAAAATCTCTGAATTGATGTGCACATAAAGGACAGAGCCACCTGCTCAGCAAATTTTCCTTAACACAATAGTCTGCGGGTACTCCTCAAGAATGAGAGATGTTATACTCCCACAGCGGAGATGTTTCCAGGATAGAACCAGCAATTTAGAATACAGAAGGGAAGTAAACAAGCAGTGCCAAAACAATACAGGAAGAGGGAAAAAGAAGGCAGGATAGTAGCTACTTCTGGTGTGAGTTGAAATGAAGAAAACGTTTTTTCTTTTATAGGCAGAAAGAAGAGAACAGCTTTAATGACTATTGAATGAAAATCAATTTCATGCATGGAACACGGACATAATATTTAAAATAGAATTAAAACTGGCAAATTTATTCAATCTTTAATTTCAATTCAAATTCCACTAGGTCAGACGCCCCTCTCCCCCCTCCACATTAAAAACAAAATTTAATTTAGTTTTAAATTCTGTAAGGAAATAATCCAAAAATATTTTGTCCAAAAAGATAAGTCTTGGTTGACCCACACCCAAACTCGTACCCACACCCGAGCCCGCGCCCCCACCCGCATAGTCGAACCCAAATAGATGAGATCTTACTGATGTTTTCATATTCTTCTTACTATTTAAATCTTGTTAGTTATCATGTTGTTATACTTGAGTGTATTGTTTAGTTAATAATAACTACATTTTGGTGCCGATACAAGGTGTATGACTTAGAATTTTCCATGAAAATAATATCACATAGAAATCGTATCACAAGATCCAATTAACTAAGGAGGAACACATTCACAGGATTTCCGTTTGAACACAAACGAAGCCTTGTGATATGCTCTGTATGAGACATAAAATTGAGATGTATACAATTCATAGTTCAAATACTAGAAATATCATAATGAATTTTTACCGTCATAGATATTGGTTCAAATAGTGGGTACTTATTCGATGGATAGATATGATCGTGTATTATTCAATCTTCAAGTGTAACTGAAAGGTGATATAAACCATCATATGACTTTATTACCTAATTCTAACTTATGTAGACGAAGTAGACTTAAATAATATTAAGATATATTATAGCATCCAAATTTGACAATTCCATACTTGACATACCAATGCTTGTGGGTTTGACCGAGCTATGCTCTAACAGTTGGTATACAACCAAAATTATGTTGGATTGAAATCTGTTGAAAATACAATATTTAAATACAATACTTAATCGCAAATCCTGAAGATTGCGAGTTGGTATCAGTCATAATGAGTTATAAGATATATATATGATCACCATAAAAGCGATTTTGAGGGTTTCCTACTAAAATCCTTGGGTTATTTCACAAAGTATCCCCTAAATGACATATATTGTATTCAAACAATAAATACGGTTGGAGTTCCAAAGTTGTAATTCTTGGAAAACTAAAATCCATTCGGGCGGACATCTAACTTGATTATGTTAGGTTTTTGAAAATATGATTACCATTTGAATAAGTGAAATATGTAAATAATCCTTTATGTATTTTCAAAACTTAGTAAAAGACCACAGTCCAGATTAGTTGATGATATCAACTTTATATGTCTTTTGAGGAGTCTTTAAAAATACTAAGCTTTAGCAGCACAAATATATTTTTTTTATCCTACAATATGGAATTATGCTAATATAAATCTTGTAGATTCTACTGTGAAGCTTTTTTTTTAATCTACTTATGAAATTGAGTCAGCATCCATATAGATATCAAAAGCTGTACTCATTTTTTCTTCGTTTCAGCTTGTTCCACGTGGTTTTCTTGACAAGGTTTTAACGAGGCAACATGTGGGTAACTTTCAATTATATCATTCAAAAATGATATTGTTGTGTTTTTTTTTTCCTTCATTTACTTTGTGTCTTATTGGTTTTACTGGAAATAGTGAGGAAATTTATTCAGCATAGTGGTTATCCATGAGGAAGTTGTACCAATTTGGTGTATGCCCACCACTAGGTTGATCTAGTAGACCGAATAAAGATAATCAAATTCTAGGATTTCGGATGTTCTTCGGATCCACATAAGGTATGATCACAAATATAAAATTCGTTCACTTATGGTAATAGTTTATGTCTTAGCTCTTTGTTAAATAAAAACTACATCAACTACTTCTGCAAATCATCTTGAAAAGCTAACAATTTATGATACAAGTCCTCAGTGTGTTGAATGATAATGAAGACCCAACAAGAGAATTGTCCAAAGACAATACAACTTGTGTAATACCAAAGAATACTTCTTTAACTAGCATATTTTTTTCATGAAATCATTGCAATATACTGAATTCTAGAGGAATTGTTCATTAAAACTTGAAAGTCTCGACTCAAAGACTTGCAAGTCAAGATTTGATTGGATTACTTACCAGGGGGTTTCATCATTCATAAAAGGCACATCTACTGGATTAATCGTGTTGTACTCTTTTTCCTTCGTCAAGGTTTTTTCCCACTAGATTTTCCTTGTCAAGGTTTTAATGATGCAACATATGCATCCAACATTATTTTAAGTTTTTATATGTTTACGCAATTTCAGGTTTTTCTCTTTTGAATTTTCTTGATATATTTGTAATGACTTAGACACAGTGATCATTAGTGGGTGTGTTTTATAAACTTAAGTTTATTACTAAGTCACCCGTGTTTAGGGATGCACAGGAACCGACCGTAACCGAAGCACCGGACCGGAACCGACAGAACCGTACTTGATATGGACCGAACCGAAGGTACAGGGTACAGGTACAAAAAATAAGAACCGAGTACAACCGGGTACAAGGTACAGGTACTACCCCGGAACCGACCTGTACCGGACCGATTGTACCTTTATAATGTACTTGCAGGGGTAGGATGGTATATATGGGAACCCCAACTGCTCTCCCTGCTTACCTTTTTGGATTTGGAAGGCCAGTTCCTGACGGTGAGAATAACATGGAATATCTCCTGGATGTGATCAAGATTTACAAATTCAGCAGGGTTTAGTAATGGCGCCTTACCAGTCACACCAGCAAAAAGTGTATGTGCAAACTCGCATTACCATATTCATGTTATCCAAGGCTATATGGCAAATACTCAATCATTCAGAGCAAAAGCAAGGTCATATAGTGCACCAAAACAAAGGCCAAGTGCAGTGCCAAGTCCTAGAAAGAAGTTGTCATTGATTAGTAATGACATGGTGGAGTCAAGGATTAGTTTAAGTAGTAATTCTAAGATGAGAAAGTCATGTTCTCAAGTTCAAGATGTTTTGAATTTTAAGAATACTATAATGGGTAATATTGGATTAGCAGCAGCATCAGAAGAAGAAGAGATGATCAATACGAAAGAAAATAGTCAGGGAGGAGGAGATTATTTGCCAAGTAGATGGTAGTGTGTGAAATCAAGAAAAAAAAATGTTTGTTCATGATTAATAAAGTTGTCTAATTATTCTTTTATCTCTTAATATCTCTAGTCTTTTACTTAACCTTTTTTTTCATTTACTAATTTGCTACTACTACTGCAAAGTAATCCAGCATTATAACTCGAAATGCATTTGTAAATGAGTAATTGTTTAGCAGTGAATATCAATTTTACTTTCTTGCAATCTTGGTGTTCGATCATGTTAGAGAAAAAAAAAGGTACAGATACAAAAACCGACCGGAATAGAAGGTACAGGTACAAGAACCGAACCGAGAGTAGAGGGTACAGGGTACAGGTACACGAATAGAGAACCGACCATAGGGAGGTACGGGTACAAGTTTCTATCAAGAACCGAGCCGAACCGACCTTTGTGCACCCCTTCCCATGTTTATGTTTCCACATACTTTGTCATCAAGTCTTTTTAGCCTATAAATAGATTTTTAAATCCTCGTAATTTTACTTATTTTATATAAAATAAAAGCACTTCTCTTCTCTCCAATATTCTTATTATTCTTTGCTTTATTAGTTTGAAAACATGATTTATTTTGACACATATAACATTATATTACAGTAATTCAACTTCTTCTTACTTTTGACACGTCAAGAAAGTACAATTCCAGTTTCACGTGTCAAGGAAGTAAATTTAGTAGGAACATAAAACCAATGGATAGTAGAATATGTACTTACCTGGAATTGGAATTTAAAAACGTGATCAATTACTTTGTAATGATTAGAATATGTAGGTAATTTTTCACACTCACACATACAACAATAACAATGCAAAATCCTATATATTCATCGGTAAGATCTATTATTACCCAAAAGCCCAATTGGCGATATAAAGTAGCCCAACGATGTACTAAAAACTAGTAAATATAGGGTAAATAGTATCATTTTTTTATACAATGTATACATAAAGATGGATGAAGCCAGGCATGCTTTCAGGCACATCATGCAAAATCATAACCTTTCTGCCTAGATAATTTTTCCCTGGGTAAGCTAGTGTTTCTGGGTAAAAAAAAAATAAGTATAAGTGGGGGGTAAATTCGAAGTTGGAGATGAATTTGATAGATTTAAGTATACACAAAGATGGATGAATCCAGGCATGCTTTCAGGCTAAATCATAACCTTTCTGCCTAGATAATTTTTCCCTGAGTAAGTTAGTGTTTGTGGGTAAAAAAAATAAAGTATAAGTGGGGGGTAAATTCGAAGTTGAAAATGAATTTGATAGATTTAAGTCGAGCACCGCTCGCCTAAAAAGCAAATGATTGTTCGAGTAATGTTTTAGTTACAAAGGAGGGGAAGGACTTGTCTTAGGGAGGGAAGCAAGGAAAGAATAAGATCAAAGTGTTTTGTGTAATTCTTGGTAAAAGTTGCAATTGTTGTGTAGTTCTGTTGTTCAACCATTGTTTCAAATGGCCGACAGATGGCCTATTTATAGTGATTGAACTCTAACTGATCTCGCAAGAAGTGGAAGAAGTACTGGAAGAGTGGAGAACGTGTTGAAAGCCATGCCCATGATTGTAGCGAAGACTGAGAATCAAACGCCCACTTCTTCCTTCGTCCTCGCAACATTCACAAGGCTTGATTTCTTTCCCATTGTAAGTATACCGTTAGATTACACATATAATAGACCGCCAGACCAAAATCCTAATTAATATCCTCTATGTGACTTAACTAATTCTCATATTTAATTGTAAAGCAAAATTCATCTCTAGATTCAAACCTGTATGGACCCACCCTTCTTCAAATGACTCCAACAAGTTGACTAAATCAAGATAAAGGCTTTTTGGTTAAGCGGTCGAGCCGAGAATTTTTAATATTAGGTGCACATAACTATGACATTAATTTAGTACCCAATTCAGACAGAGAGCACGAGATACGGTAGTTTATCTTAGGTTGAATCATATCAGACCTAACATTGACCAATAAGTTTTGGTAGCAGAGATTTAACGGGGTCATATAGTAAGTGAACACCTAGCAGAAGGATGAGTTCAGCGAATTTTATATTAGTAACAGGTGAGCGTCTAATAGATAGACTAGCTCAACAAATCTTGCACTAGTAGTAATCGTCTAGCGCAAGGAATCCCATATCTAAGTTTCTGGTTAAAGAAACGCTATAAATGAACGTCGAGTTCAAGTGTGTTGTATGTGAATCTTCACACAAGGTGGACGTTGAGTTCAAGAGAAACTAGGTGAACGTTGAGTTCATGTGCAAGTGAAGACGAACGTCTGCATGGGTTCATCCAATCCGTGCTTAAGGAACATAGATGCCTAAGGATATATAGAAATAAAGTAATTAGCAAGCATTAATCAGGTTCGAGGGCAATGAATCAGGGACGGACCTGCCAAAGGGCTAAACTGGACTTAAGCGCATCCCTGATTTTGGTCCACAGGATATTTGGTATAGAAATTTTATAAAAAATAGGTTTTAGCCCACGTATTAATATGATTACTTGATATATTTTGTAGCCTATAAAATTTTAGCCCATACAATGATCTAAATTTTATTCCTCATCATATATATTTTTTTCTATTTCTTTTATGTAAATCATAAAAAAAAATTCTAACTCACTTTTTTACTAATTTATTTTACTTTTAATCTTTATTAGGTTATATATTTAGTGTTCTATAAATAAATTACAGTTGTCCACTCATATGACTAATTTTAAGAAAATTGCCACCACCTTCGGTGCTGCCCAAAAACAAATCCCGGGTCCATCCCTGCCAATGAATCGTAATTAACGAGCATCGATTATGCTAGATTGTTAGTTTTGTAAGTCTATGGGTGAAGGAAGTAATTAGCGAGCACCAGTCAGATCCAAGGGCAAAGAAAGTAATTAGCGAACACTGAGTAAAGCCAGTTGGTCGAGTTCACAAGGTGAACATATAGTCACGCTCCCTAATTGTACATCAATTGGTACCCTAGGCGTTAAATCCTAGTGGTACTCAAGATGTAGCCCATCCGTATGAGTTTTTCCTAAAGCTAGTAGGAATATATCTACAAGTGCTAATTACTAGCGGAGCCAGGGCATTAAATATAGAACTGTATACGTCTGATATATAGAACTAGAAGCAAAATTACAATTCCCTTGCATAACAAAAAATCACCATCAACAGCCAGATAATTTCAAGTATGCGACAATTGTAGAAGCTTTGTCTCTCCATCCCCAATTAAACGAATAATCTCCAGATTACCCCAGTTACATAAAAAAAACATTAAACAAGTTTTGAGCAAATATCAAAGAAACTCAAGCAGCAGCAAGAGCTGCAGCCACTGTAGCAGCGCCCTCGTCCTTGATGGAGTCGACCCATTTGTGCACCCTAGCTCCGTCCTTGTCAACAATTTTGATAACAAAGTTTGGTGGGGCCACAACCAACCTGGATCTAATCTCCACTATGCATTTTTCGGCCAAGTCAGTAGCTTCCTCTAAAGACATCCCACTGCGGTAGTGTCTGTCCATCATGGAGAGAGAGAAATAAGCACCATATCCGAAGGCACCCTTTTCAACCTTGTGACAGCTAGCAATGTAGTCAATGTAGTAAAGCGACGGTCCAGTCTCCTTGTCGTAACCAGCCAGAAGCAGGTTTACAGAGTACGGATTCTGGAACAAGGACACAAACAAATCGTCAACTATGTTAAATATACTACTACACTAATGCAATAGGTACTCCTTAGAACCAGGTGTTCCAAACTAGACAGACGCACAGTTAAATTGTTACAGCGTGAAATATCATTTTGTGTGTCTGCATCAATCAAATAAGGACTATTTGTAACTTTTTTCCGTTCACTGAAGCAGGTTGGATCTTCATAAAACGGACAAATAATTTCAACCTTGGAAATGCAACAGAAAAAAGTGAAAGTTAAAATAGAATCTCCATTTCCAACAGAAAAAAAATTGTGATACAAGGACCCCAAAAGAAGAACTGTCAATGGTCTGCAGAGTTACTACCAAGGTAATTTCCCGAATATTGACACTCCAATTTTACCTGATATACCAAAGAACTTGGCGGACTAGATTATAATGACACCTAGGGTCAACTAAAAGAATGCAGTTCAGACAATTGCTAACTAGATGATGGCAGTAGAACCATCCTATTCCCACTAATCTATTCAACTTGCAACGTGATGTATGTGTCATCCTTGCAAGCTAATGCCAAAGACAATAACCATTAGGAGCACTACAACCTGACTTCTGAAGCAGATTCATTATGAAGAGTCTGCAGAAGTTCACTTCCTGATGCCTTATTAAGCAACTAATTCACAGCTACTTTCATGCTGCTTAAAGAGGAAAGCTTTCGCCCTTGCTCCCTCTCCCCCACATAATCAACCAGAAAGCAACAGAGAAACTGAGTCGCTAATGATTAGTAAACAGGTACTCACACGCTAAGTCAGCCTGATTCATAATCTTTTCTCATCAATCACAAGAAAATCTTCTAAAGTAACCAACTTTCTCTGTCTACAGAGGTGGTCTTCTTTCTTGATGACTAAAACGCCTATTCTATTTCCAACAATCTATATGCGTACCAGGTGACAGGTGTTCCTTTACTTGGAAAACTCAAACCCCTAAAATCACCCCTCAATCCGTAAAGTATAACAATGTGTAGCACATATGGCCTGCAAACCAAGATGTCCCAGTAAACAGTCTAACAGTTACCACTAAAGTGACAACTGTTGCAATGTAAAAGGTATAGAAGATGCAGTTTCAGTCGAATTTTATCGTAGAGCACGACCATTTTTATCCATCACAGTGTATAACCTTCCACTTTGAAGAGGACGATAACAGCCACTTCTTATGTAAAATGCTCAATCATGTAGGAAGAATACCAAAACAATTCCAGCAAGTGGATGGTCTCCACTCTCTCCTCTCTCGCATCCCATACTAAATTATCCAGGATATGAGAAAGAATATTGCATAAAACACAAACAGCACAAAAGTTTTTAGGTGGCCGATGGATGCAAGTTCTGTATTATCTTTTTACTCTCAGCACAAAAGTGAGATTTGTTCATTCAGAGGATGGTGCTTACAGAATAGAACACTACAACAAGTTAGGACTCCTCACCCAAATCACTAGATTGAACACCAATAACCTGGATATAATATGGGTTCTCGGAGAATACTATCACATCAATGCAAGTATAAGATAAGACCGCAATCAATACAGGTCGCTTTACAGTAACTAAGCATTAAAGAAAAGACAGATTAACAGTTTAAGAATCGTAAGCAAACTAGTGTTTACAAAAGTCTGCAAAAATGTTAGAATACTCGTGTATTTGGTGCACGCGGTGCTCGAATCACTATAGATGCCAGGCATTCAACCCCAACAGGTTGCCTATCCAGCGAAGTACAGGCCATCCACATGGCACGCGTGCACCAAATCCATAAACGCCTTAGCAGTAAACATTATAGCTGTTAGGTAGCCAATGAGCATGGGGTCTGTTATATGTTCCTAATCTCAGCACAAATCATGTCTCCAGAGGATGTGAGGTTTCATAACTTTCATCATTACGATAATGATATATTACTATATATATATAATAACAATACAACAAGTTAGGTTCTCTAATCTAATCGACTAGATCTACCCTAATTAAGCATAAATTCTCTCCTTACCCAAATCACTAACTAGATAGAACAATAGTACACACCCTAAACCCTAAATTTGCAACAATCAAATAAAAATCACTAAAACCCTAGATATTTTGATCCAATGAACGCATCATATACACAAAAAAAAAATTATATATATAAAAAATTCACACTGAAACCCTAAAATCAAATTATACCCAAATTTGAGAAGAAAACAAACCTTTCGCAAAGCAGCAGCAAGTTCCCCACGAGTAAAATTAGCAGTAGCTGCTGTAGTCAACGGAATCCCGTTTCTAAACTGATACAGAGATACATTCTTTTGAATGTATTCAGTAAATTGAACTCTGTAACAACAAAACAAGGATTTACTTGATCAAACAAAATAAGCAAAATCTGGGGTTCATCTTCAATTCGTAAAGTAATGAAGAAAAAATCAAAGTTAGAAAGAGTTGTTTACCTATCACCACTTTCACCACTAGCTCCTAAGAGTTTGTGAGAATCAAGAACCATGATTTTGTCTTCATCAGATTTATGAACCAAGATACTGTTTACTGCAGATGTGTCAGCGGCAACCAGAACGAATCCATCACATACCATACCGAAAACACATTCCATTTTTTTTTTTTTTTTTTGTTAAGCGATTCTATTGTTGTGTGAGGTCTGTAGATTTGGGGGTCTGGGAGTTTTTGTATAAAGAGAGTCGACTTGAAGACCAAGTTAAAAAGAGAGAGAGACTAAAAGGGTAGAGTGAAATTCGAGGAAAAACGTTTGAGTATTTTACTTTTGGTAGTGTGGGCTGGTGGGCTGGCATTTAGATCTGCTTCAATAGACTATTGGAGAGATAAATTCAACTGTGGATAGTGATGGATGTGTTTTTGTCACCCAATCTGACCCGACCTCGACTAATTGTGGGTGGGCGCTCTGATCCATCCAGTGATGGATTGGACGGGAATGTAATTTATAAATCCAATGAATTTTTTATTGAAGACGAATCATGGCTTAAAGATACTCCTTCGGAAAAGAGTTATTATCATTTTTTTTATTTTAACCTATTTTTAAGTTAAAAATAAAAAAATGATAGTAATTTTTTTCCTAAGACGAAAGTAGTATGTTGTAGTCATGCACTCATTGATTTAGTGTGTTTGTAGAACTTTAACAAGATACAAGACCAACTGCTAAGTTTGGCTAAGGTTTGTCCAAATCCTAATAGTGAATACTTTTTTTTGTTCTTGTTGAATATATTTTTTTGTTCTTGTTGATTATTATGAGTTTTGTTGGAAAATATGTGCTTCGGTTTCTAGTAAATTATAACGATACGATAAATAGAAAATCATCAAAGAAGAAAGTTAGAATACATATCGTATTTTGTTGATCGAGGTGGGTAATCTCTTTCCTTAAAGATAATTTTATCCTCGCATATGGTGCTTACGGTTTTACGGATGTCATCTTCTAAGATTCAATGATCACGCTTTGTAGTAAGTAGCACTACAATACTACTCATCTGGCGAATGTTGATAACTACTTGTGCTCTTAATCACGACTCGACTCTACACACTTTTTGTTTTTCTAAAACCATTGTGAAAACTCTTAAAAAAATTTCAATATAAAACAAAAGATGGATATTTAACTATTTATAGAGTCAACGACGACTCTACAAGGTGTCTCTTCATCCATGGGTGACTCCCCATGTCTAATGGTGACTCTCCATAATACATATTCACTAAGTGACTTATGGATGAAAAGATATGATCCTTAAACACATCTCTTGAAGTTTAAATATCAAAATCAATTTTCACTCACATAAAATATTTTGAACTAAAATTCTAACAAATCTTACATATTAGGTAAAAGAATTGTTGATCCACCACTAGTGTTGAGTGTGATTTAGACAAATAGTTATGCAAGTACTATATGTACCTTGAAGTAGTTGTTATCCCCAATTTAGGAGAAATTTGTCTAATCCATTATTTCATCATAGTAGAAGATTTTCCCGTGATTTTTTACTTTTCACATTGAAGAGATTTTTCCATATAAACCTTGGTATTGTGTGATTGTCTTCGTTTCATCGTATTCCTTTTATTTTCACATTGTGGTTGATTGCTTATGTAGGTTCCATATTACACATAACGGCTCATAGTGTTGTAAAGGACGCATTTGGGGCTTCTAGTCATCTATCATTGGAGATGTTCGTCATCGTTATTATAAGTTAAGGTTTCCTTTCACATAGTATGTATTTGGAATCTAATGTTCTCAAGTTTAGAATTTAGTATTATTTGAAGTATTTCTGTCGGCAGCTTCTTCCGGCTCTGATTCTGAGTAAGTACACTACTAATGCTAAGGTAATCCAACTTATACTTTAATCTTATTTTGTCTTTTGTGTTGGATATAAGATCCTTTATTCCAAGATCGTAGAGATTACATCCAAGTTTTGAGAAACTTGTTGTTCTATCAAACACTATCATTTATTCTTTTTTTTTATACTCTGGTTACGAGATTAGTTTTCAAAAGTTTGTTAGCTCATACTATATACCCATGGTAGTTAGAATTTTAGAATTTCAGTACATGTATATGGGTGTACTTGGATGTGTATTGAAATTTTTAGAATTTTTTATTCAGTAAAACACATAACAACAGGTTAATAATCAAAAGCAGGGCCACTCTGAGGCAGTGCCACATGTACGGCTCTGGCGAGGGCCTTTTTAGTGTTCGTCCAAGGCATTACGTACAATATACAGTCAAGGCCCAGTACGTCCAATACACATTTTCACTAACGAATTCATAAAAAATCTTTCACTAAAATTTGTTAATAGTTGAGGTGGACAACTGGTATAATCTAAGGATTTGGTGCCACCTATGGTTCATCTAAATGGCGGGTGCTAGATTTACATCCACATCTGATCCATCACCCGCGAATGGAATAGATGAGTTGAATGCAGGTGGGTCCGCGGATTTGTATAAAAAAATTATTTAAGTAAGATAAAAACAAAACTATACAAAATATTATTTAATTAATGATTTATAACATCATAAATCATCCTTACTGATGTGTTGTTTTATAGAAGTGGTAAAAAGACTCGTTCATTACGATTTAATTTTAGACCTATATCTAATTTAAACTAGCAAATATTTAAAAAAAAATGATATCAATATTAAGAATAAGACTCGGGATTCCACTATTATTCCTTTTCAAGTGATTCATACTTTAATTCTAAACAATTATAGCATATATTATTGACTCTGATTTCTTGCCTAAAGTAGATTTTTAAAATATTAATTGTAAATCATAAGCATGGTGCATCAAAAACTCTAAGTCTAAGCATACACCATCAAACAAAATTACAATTAATTAAGAAAAATCATTACTGAATAAAAATCAATGCAAATAGTCATAGAATTAATCATAGTTACCACTTAATCATGAAACATTGCTTCCTCCGTTGTCCCAGATATGGGATCTAGCTCATCATAGCAAACACTCTCTCAACAGATGAATACATAGCTCAAAAAATGCTTGAAAAGAAGAAAAGAACAAAAAGAATGAAACAGTGAAATTGCAACGATTATAAGTGTTACAGATGAAGTGTGGCAAACAAATAAGACGGCCTTAAAAACTCAGTTCGATCTGATTTTTTCTTCTTTTTCAATTTTGGCCTCCCCCAACATCTCGATTTACCTCTGTATTTATACTACAACAATAACTAACTCCCAAGTCCTCGAAAATTATTTTGTTCTAATGAGATAAAATCTCGGAAATATTTCTTTCTCCTCGAGCAAAATTCTTTCCCTCGATACAAATTTTTCTTCTTCTTTTGGACAGATCACGGCTTGAGAATATTGATACACATCTTAAGGAGATATTATCTCCTTTAAAGACCGAGAATATTATTCTTTTTATTACGCGATCAACCTGGTTTTTGGCGAGAAAATATTTCGAGAGTTATTGATGATTCTTCACTGGCTTCAAACATGTGTACGACTCTTTGTTATTAAGGAAAGAAGATTATCTTGTCTTTAAACTCGCCAAAGATTCCAATTGATGTAACATAATCCTCACAGATTCGAGAAGTAAAGTTCCCGCTAAAAACATTTTTTAAAATTTGAGAAGGTGGTGTCTTTAACACTTTGTGGGTGCCATTATCCTTTCTTATGGGTGCCTTTAACACTTTTAAGTCAGTTTTTCCACAATTATTTATTCTTCTAAAAATACCTACAAACACAGTAAAATGACAATATTAATACAGAAACTGAGTAATAGCAATATATAGAATTGAGACAAATCAGACACAAAAATATGTTTATCACTTACATGTTAAACTAAACCCTCTTCTTCTATCTACTAGCAAAGTGTAAAACTAAAACTTCCACATATAAATAATATGAAGTAGATATACTATTAGGTACGAATAACTAAATTTACCTTCATACCTTGCATAATCGGGTGCGGGTGTCCAATGGATCGCTAGACATACATCTGCACTTGATCCAATATTTAATGGATTTTCAAGAATGGACCCATATCCAATCCACTCATAAGCGGGTTGGGTTTCCACTCATCAAATTACGGGTGGATTGGGTCTGATTGACGGGTTGGGCCACCCATGCTTACCACTACTTAACAGTGACTCGAACTTGCGAACCTGAATGAAAACTCGTGTGCTAGGTTACAACCCACTCCATTAAACCCTCGTTTAGATGATGCTCTATATTATCCACCTTATCCATATATCTTAACGTTTAATTATAAAACCTTATTTGGATCTTGAAAATAGTTTTTGGATGTCATAATCTTGATTTTGGTCTACAAGACCATTTGATCCTCAAGTGCAAATATTAGTTAAATATCTATGTTATATTTTTTAAGTTTTTCACCCCATATATTTGTTCTTGTTTGTGGATGAAAAAAAAATTTGTTTATAATTGGTATGAAGTTATCAGAGAAAAAAATCAACTCTATAAAAGGCCATAGAATCAAGTTCGCACAGGGCCTTGACGCAAGATCGGCTCTTATCAAAAGTTAAACTATTTTAAAAGATATTTCTTAGTTTCGGTGATTGGTACTTTTATACTTCTTTTGTCTTTAATCTGCTTTTTGATGATCTTCATTTACACTTCAGAACATGGATGTAATTGATCCTAAGACTCCATAACCCAGTTACAATAAAGGTAGACTTGTAGTTTTTTTGTCATTTAAACATTGACAGTTTTATCCTAAGAGCTTGACATACTAACGCTCTTTAAATTCGACCGAGCAATGCTCTAACATAATGTATATAAAAATAGACGGAATTAGAGTTAAGGTAGATACAATTTACAATATTCAATAACAAAAAAAAAATAGAGAAAAAATATTAGATTAGATAGGATAGTTTTCCTTGTAATAACTACATCAAGAGGATGTTTAGCTTTCGTCGTGACAATAAAGATATTGATCAAACTAAACAATGGAAACTTAGTGGGATTCGTTGAATAGGCAGCTGAATTTGATAACGTAATGAAAATGCACCTAAAATGTTTACAAAATAATGGAATTTACTGTCATTTCTTAGTCACAAGATTTAAAATGAATTCACATTGAGGTTAGCCAATGAAACTAAGAATATGATTCTTAAGAAGATACGAAAAGCTAAATATTTTTCTGAGATACTGGATTGTACTCCAGAAGTTATCTAGTCATGAAGAACAACTAACTTTTGTGATTATATGTGTGAATACTCAACTGATAGACTAAAAGTGGAAGAATTTTTTTTGGGATTCGTAAGGGCAGATGACTCAACTGGTAAAGGCATTTTTGGTGTGCTTAAAGGATTCATCGAGTGATCTTCAGCTTGACACTGGCAACATAAAAGGCCACAAATATGACAACAGTGTTAATATGAAAGGAGTATGTAAAGGCAAACAAAATATGATGCTTCAAGTAAATCCTATAACATTTAAAACATTGTTTGGTTGTCATAACCTCAATCTTACTATTAACGACATGGTCAAGTAAAGCCTTTACAAAGTTTTTTTTTTTTTGGTGTAACTCAAAGTATTTATGTGATGTTTTCATGTTTTCCAAACTTTCCGAACCGGTAGAAGGTTTTCAATGATATAGTGGACAGTTTAGAGAGCATTCCACCGAAAAAAAAGTTAACATGCAAGGTGGGAAAGTCGAGTGGAAAGGGTTAAAAGCCCCACAAATTCAAGAAACTTTAGGTTAATCAGCAAAGAATTATGAAGAGGAAAAGGTTAGGCATGCTGCCAGGAACATTATTTCACAGGACATGAAAAAAATTGAGTTCATGCTTAGTATAATTATTTGGCATAATACTTTATCTGTTGCGAACAGGGTTAGCAAAACATTTCAAGCAGAAGATAGTTATATAAATAATGTTATTCAGAATTTAAAGAGACTTATAATCTTTTTTGGAATCATATATGAAAAATGGATTTCAAGAAGATGTAGCTGAAGCTAGAATCCTAATTAGTAATTCGGCGAACGGAGAAAATGTGGATCCGTAAAATACGCTCATTAATCGGCTGGATGAACTGTAAATTCGATCAAATATTTGGTCAATTATGTGCGATTTGAAAAAAAATGCGAAAATACATAAGTTTATGTTTAATGTGTTTTACAAATACTAATTCGACATCCAAAATTCGACATAAATATATTATATTAAATCATAATTATAACTTTTAAGACATCTATTGACTATTAACATGATTTGAACATGAATTTTTGTGTTATATAACAAAGTATTTTGGTAATTGACTTAATTTTTTTACTCTATGAGTGATTTAGCATAAAAATTAGTGGAATTGTCTTATGTCATTGGCTATACAAGCATTTTATTTAGAGTAGACGAATAAATAAGTTAAAACTCTTAAAAAAAATGTAAGCATGATGTACCTCACTTTTTATAAAGAGTCTGACATGCAAACGTATCAGCCGAATTTCATGTCATGAATTAATTATTTACTTGAGTATTGGCGTACAATGCGTTTAGTTTTAGAAAATTACGAATTTAGATATGCTTTACATTAGGATGCTAATATTATGTGGGAATGCGTTCAACCGCAAAATTCGTGAATAAATCAAGAATTTTGCGCGAACTTGCTAACTAGGGCTAGAATTATTACAACCTAGATGGTCATTGAAGCTGAGCATTTTATTTATAAAAAGACGTCATTCAGTAGTCAAGAAATAAAAAAAAATTCTTTATCACCTGAAAATTACTTAAATTAACCTTATATATATATATATATATATATAATGGATCAAAATATTTCTTCTATAAGTAGCCGGCTTAAGCAAATTTAAATTTACGAAGAAAAATTTGTGTTCTTATTTGATATGAATAAGTTATTTTCTACGAAAAATGAAAGTTGATGGATTTATTATTAAGGCTTGAACAATGGCACTATGCAAAAAAAGAAAAAAAAAATGATAGTTTGAAAAAAAAAATAAGTGGCACATCTAGATATGGATATATATACGAAGACATTACATTTTATTTAAAAGAAACTAAATTTTTATTTCTTTAACTTTTTTTATAATTATTGGGACCGACTCTCTTAATCTTTTGTTAGTAACTTATTTGGAGCTAAGTTAGCAATTCGGTGAGCGATTAAAATTCGGAACGGTAAAAATGTGCATATAAAATGTAAATTAATTCATTTATGCGTGATTCAGATAAAATACGGTAATATATAAAGGCATGTTTAATGTGTTTTTTATTTTTAAATTTGGCATAAAAAATTTGACGCACATACATTATAATAAATATACATATTTTTTATTATAACTCTTTAAAATTGATTTTTTTTCTTTCATAATTTATCTAATTCTTAATGGATAAATACCCTATTTATTTATATATAGTAAGTCTTTTTTTTTCTTGTTTTGACAAGATCAACTGGTATATATAGTTAGTCTTTTTCTTTCTTGTTTTGACAAGATCAGCTGGTATAGCAAGTCATTATAATATAATATAATATTAATAAAAAAAATTAATAAAAAAATACATTAACTTCATTCAATATTTAATTTAGTTAGTTATTATTTTAATTATAGGAATCTATTATTATAATATATCGATGGAAATGATAATTTGAGAGCTTACAACTTAAAGAAAAAGAATCTTTCCAGAAACGAGACTTAAACCTCAGGACATATATTTATAATTTTAAGTTTGAGAGTCAATTGTTGTTACAAGATTTATATAATTTGTAATATATAGATCATTCAGAATGGTCACAAGGCAATCATTTTTCCATGATTTTTCAATTGCATTATTAGTTTTTATATTAATCAATTTTTATATAGATTATAATGAATCTTTGCCAATGATGTTATAATATTCATAAGAAAAATTTCTCGGAATGTAGCTGGTACCTTTATAAAAGAAAATAGAATCAAAATCCCAAGTTAAACTTAATAAGTAATCTACTTACTTCTTTTTTATCGTGATATTTCATACAAAGTTGTGACTATTTTGATGGGTAATGGTGACTATATTATGTGTTGTAGACTTGTAGAGCATGATAAATCTATTTCAGTATAATATTATCTTTCTAATCATGTTTAAGTGAATGTCTTGATAATTATAAAGCTGAATTTCTAACATAAATAACTTACCGATCTGAATAACAGTATATTATACGATGTCCCCGTAGAGCTATTAGAGAGTCTCGATAAACTACATAAAAATAGAGCATGGATACCAATGAGATCAATACATAGAGTAAATTTTTAAATTATTTAATATTTAATCTTGAAACGAAGAACAAGTAATAGTTACTTATTAACAACAACAACTAAAAAAAATTATGTGGACTAGAACTCATATTTAGACGATTTTCCTTCTATATAATTATACGACTCCAATGCATAAGATTGAAACAAGTTACTAAAGCATACATCATATTCTTAGATTGCAATTCAATCAATGACTAAAAAAATACGCAATAAGAAATCAATATAGTTTAACTAAAAGAAAGAAGAAAATTACCACAAAGATGAGAATGTTAAAATAGACTGGCAGTAAGCTTTATATAATGTTAATTAAAAACTTTAAGCATGGATACTCATCATTCAAGTACTGTCTTTGGTTGCTTTCACAATAACCCTTTAATATGCTTTGGATAAATCGATAAAAGAAAGGTATGAAGGTAACAATGATAGTCATAGTTGATGTCTACCCTACGTACTGATCAACACACTTCAATCCCAGAAGATAAAAAATAAAAGAAATAGTCGAGACAACTCCCACGAGAACCTGGACATTATCAAACTTTAATCATAAGTTTTTAAGATTATTTAGCCAGAAAATTAAAAATTAGTTTTTATATTATATAAATTATATTGAACCTTTGTTAGTGATGTTAGGATATCCGCAAGAAAGATTTCTCGGAAAGTAAGCGGTACTGATTGAAAAAATAATATGGTATACAATGTCCCACGTAGAGCTATGAGAGACTCGATAAAACACGTAAAAATAGAGGATGAATACCAATGGGATCAATACATAGAGTAAAATATGCAATATAAAAGCTAATCACTTAATATTTAATCTTGAAACGAAGAACAAATAATAATTACTTATTAAAAAAACTTATGGCAAAGATAGTAGCTCCAACTATGTGATGGCGAAATGTAATAATAAACCCGATAAAAGAACTTAAAGCACCTAAAAGCATGATGAATCCCCACTAAACGATAGATTTCACACAGTGAACAGAGAAACAAATGCTAGACACAGTGAACAGAGAAACAAATGTTAGACACAGGATTATGCATCCCACATTTAATGAGAAAAACAAACCCTTAAACAAAAATTCGAAATTCTAAAATAGGGAAACATACATAACACATGCATAACACGAGTTTCATCCGAAGACATTCAATTAAATATTAATATACAAAACCTACTCATAATTAAAACAACAAATTACAACGATACACATACTATATTTTACTTGAAGTAACACAACTTCTAAAACTTTGTTACTAACCAAGAAACTTTTTGTGATTACAAAAAGTTGAGATATTTGATGTCTTAATAATATTGAATCTATATGTTAATAGAAAAACATTAGTTTTGAAATTTATAAAGTTTTGTTTGGATTCCAAAATCATTATTATTCTCGAACTTTGATATATCTTCTCATCTGCATCTTTAGAGTTGGTTTTGAATCATTCTGGACAATGACGTTGTGTCCACTACAATCAGTTGCCCACATGAAGGTAACTTTAGACCCATTTTCTTTTAATTGCTCTCTAGTTGTTCAATCTGTATATGTTTCCCTTGCCTCAATAGTCTTTCATGTGTAATCAATTAGAGTTATTCCAATTCCTGCATTGTTAGTGGGATTCAACACTAACATTGATGAATCAGTTGTTATTCGCAGACTCATATAGCTTATCTCCTTGTCTAGTTATTTGTCCAAAAATTTTAAAGCACCTTCCTGCATTGGGTTATAATATAAAGTTTGCATGATATTATATCCAGGCCTGTTAACATACGGGTAGTTATTGATGAATCTCACAATCATTTTATGTCATTTTTGCACTATTTTGATGTGTATGTTGAAATGTAACCGCACATCTAGCTTTTTATATATGCCATATAATTATGCTTTATAGTTCCTAACCAATCTATTATACCATAACCTTTGTTTTTTCCATTGAACCATCAGTTCACCCATTCATGGAAACTATTGCAGTTGTCAGTTACAAAGTTTATATCAAGATTTAAGTTCATCCATACTTGAGTTGCGAAGTTGCATTTAAGAAATAGGTGTGTTTGTGATAGTTCTCTATCATTATATAGTCTACATTTAGTTTCAATGTTTGGAGGTATTGCTGCTACTCTCATACTTGTTGGAAGTATAAAGTGTGTCGTTTTCCACATGAGGATCTTAATTGTCGGGGTTACTTTAAGTTTTCAAATCCTACTCCAGTTTACATTATTGTTATTACTACCATTTATAGAGTTATAGAGCGACTTAACTGTAAACTTACCTGTTGTGTTCAGATCCCAGTGTGTAGTATCATCAATGTCATGACTCGATATTGTTATTTTATTATTTTTTTTATTGTTAATTGGTCAAAGCAGACACTGTGTTTGTTAATATGCCAAAAGTTTTCTCAGTAATGAGATGATTCACCTTTTTTATGTTTTCGGTACCTATTATGGGTTTTGGGATGTGGACAATGGTATTTGGGATCCATTTGTCTTCCCATATGTCAATCAACTTATTATTTCGTAGTTCCCAGTTGTAATTCTTTTTTAGATGTATGACTCCACTGTGTATTCATTTCTATATCCAGTTGTCCCCTACATTTGTTTTGTTGTTTATGTATAGAATATCTTTTTTAGGACAATAATTCATTTTAATATTTTAACCCACATGGTTTGTGGGTTTTCTTTTAATCTCTATCCTATTTTGGCTATCATAACCAAGTTAAAATTCTCAATGTTTTGCAATCCTAATCCTTCTTCTTCTTGTGGTTTACAGACCGACTTCCAAGCCTTTAGGTAAATACCTTTTTTTCTTTTTCTTTTCTTTTTTCTTTTTCATTATTTCTCCATCAGTAGTCTCTTTGGAGTTTAGTCAAAAAAATTTTAAAAAAAAATCGGGATTTTAAAGCAAGTTACATTTTCGATCATTACTGTTCTACCAGCATTATTTAGGAGGTTTCCTTGCCAACTCTGTAATCTACCACTCATCTTTTTAATTAGTGGATCAAAATTTTCAACCTTTGATTTGTTAGTAAATAGAGATGATCCTAAGTATTTATCATCTATGGGAATATATTTTACCCCTAATATTTTGTAACTTTATTTCTTATTCCTGGGTCTGTTTTTGGGCTAAAGAAAACTCCCGATTTACTTAGATTTATTAGTTGGCCTGAGGTGATTCCAAAGTCCCTAAACAGTGCAACTAAGTTATGACAGGTTGTTTTTATTTGCTATGCAGAATTAGGCAATCATCTACAAACAGTAGATGACTCACCAAAGGGGTTTATCTAAATAATTTTATGCCTTTAATCAGCCCTGTACTTTCTACATTTAGGATTTAACTGGACAAAGATTCCATGCATATAAGGAAAAGATAAGGGGATGGTGGATCTCCCTGTTGTATTCCTTTAGTTGGTTTAAAAAAATCAGTTGGTAAACCATTTGATAAGATAGAAAAAGTTGTATAAGATACACATTGAATTACCAAATTATACCAATTTTTTGAGAAACCTAGTTTTGTCATGATTTCGATTAAAACTTCCACTCGACTCTATTAAAGGATGTTGACATGTCTATTTTGAGTCATATTAGTCTTTTTCTAATCCTAGTATTGCTCATTTTATGAATTATTTTATGTGATGTGGTTATGTTGTCTGATATTTATCTTTCGACATAAAAGCCCATTGAAAAGGGCTTATTATATTATCTAACATAACTTTTATCCGATTGGCCATTAGTTTTGAAATAATTTAATAATATGTGTTACTTAATGATAAAGGAATATTTATGGAAATTTGATCTATTATTTTATTATTATTATTTGTATTTTAATAATGATATTTTTAGTAAAAAATGATTAATTTTTGGATTTATTATTTAGAATAATTTTAGAATAGTTTATAAGTTTATGTTAAGATTTTTAAAATTTTAAGAAAGTTGTTTAAAGGTAGTAGATATCTTGGGAATAAGTTTTTAGGTTTTTGATAGGTTTAGGGTTTGTTTAATAGGAGTTATCTATATAAGGAGCTCTAAAAACGAAAACGGAAGACTCTTTTGATTAATAAAATTATTTTTATTGTTAAACTTTTGAAATTTATTTTTATTTTTATTTATAGTCAAGTTCACCCCGAGGTTTAAATAATTATCTTATTCATAGTTGTGATTCTTCGGAGTTGCGAGGTCTAGATCATTTGTTCATAGTCATTATTCGTAAGAATAATTCGAGGTCTGAACAAACTATCTTTTTCTTTCTTTCATTTACATATTTACGATGTATCATTATCAATTTTATCGGTTACTTTACAATTTCTTTTCCGCTGCAAGAATCTATCTTATCATATTAATAACGCTTATGTTCCTTATCACTTAATGTTACTGGTCTGAATCCAGTCATTGTTGTAGGGTTTAGGGTTTTGGTATAAGTGAAATGCAAGATGTGTTCAACTTTTTAACCAAATGGCCGCATATAAAAAGTTTTGAATCATTGATATGAAGTCGTTTTCTACTGTTTCCCAGCTTTGTTTGAAGAAAACTGGAGGAAAACTATTTAGTCCTAGGCTTTTGTCTGGTTCCATAGAGAATAAAACATTTTTGCTTCACTTATTGTTGGATTAGAGTATAGAATATTATTATCATTGTCATTTATGCATACAAGGATTTGGTCGATCATCTTTCGATCAATGGTAATATTACCTTTTGTTACAATGCTTTTAAAATGTTTAGTTATACAGGAAACAATTTCCTGTCTACTGTTTAGATAATTTTTATTTTTATCTGTAATTGTTTATATCTTATTTTTTTGTATCTCTGTTTCGCTTTACTATGAAAATATTTTATGTTTCTGTCTCCAAAAGTTAAGTTTTGATCTCTCATCTTATCTTTCCACAACTTCTCATTTATTGCATACTATTTTGTTAATTCATTATTAAGGGTTGCTAAGTCTGCCGCTTTTGCATGGTATGATAGCCTATTATTTGTTTCTTCTAGTTTTTTCTTCATGTTCTTTATATTTGTTCTTATATGCCGAAAAGTGTTTTTGTTCCATAACCTAAGGGTGTAATTAGACCAACACACTCATCATGTTTCATTTACTCCCCAAAATACTTGAAAGGGTAGCTCCATCATTCCAAGTATTGTGGGTGTTGGGGGATGGAAACATGGTCAGATGACAATGGTCCCAGGTGTTTAATGTTAGAATTAGGGAATATGATGTTCCATTTGTCGTTTGCTAATGCACGATCTAATCTATTAATTATAAAGTTTGTTCCTGATTTACTATTGTTTCAGGTAAAGGTATACCCATTAGTTAAATCATAAATCCATGAGTCTATAATTATCTATCAATTATTTGAAAACATTCGCCTCTTTTTGGTTAAAAGGGTAATTGTCTTTTTTTCCTCCTCATGGAGTATTACATTACAGTCACATATCACAATCCATGGTATATCAACTGTACTAGCCATATTTTGAATCGTATCCGAAGATGCAAGTTACAAATTAGTATTTAGGCTACCATAAAAACAAGTTAAAAGCCAAAGAATATTCTTATTGTCACTTTGCACATTCACATTAATATAGTTGTGTCTATAGTCTAAGATTGTTAGTTGCACATTATTATTCCAGATGAGACATAATCCCCCTGTTGTACCTCTAGGAATTACAAGCCAATAGTTTTAGCCATTGAATTTTTTCATACTATTCTGCATTTCGGGTTGTTTTTGTCAAGCAAATCCTTTAAGCTATCTGTAGTTTCAACATTTTGTAGTCCCTGGCAATTCCAGGCTATGGCATTTACAAACTGCCAAAAATATGAAACTATCGGATATTCTACTTTAGTCAGGATATGTGATTCAAACATGGTAGTGGTTATGCCTATATATTCTCTATGTTTTTGTTTATACATTATTCTACTCATGTGCATACTTATTCTAGCATGGCATATTTGATGGTTTAGAGTTACATATTGTTGTTTCCTTCTCCTCCAATTCCTTTGTCTTTGTTTACATTACCTTTCCTTGTGGATTCTTCTCTACTTGTTCTCTTTTTGGTGCAGTTTTTGCAAAAGTCTTTCTTGCTTCTGCATACTCATTTTCAGCATGTTTAGGTTTGGTAGTTTCTCTTGCCTTCTTAATCTTTTGTAAATCTGTTATTTTCTTTCTCTTCAACTTTGGCATATATCATTTTTTCCATCAACCTCCGCCATAGTTTCTTCTTCGCTTTTCCTTTCCCTTGTCTGGGTTTGATTTCTTTTCCAATTCATTTTTTCATCTTTTCCTTGTCCTTTTCGCTTTGGCTTTTCTTCTTAGCTAATTGTTTAATTTGGTAAATATATTGATGGGGGTTTTCATTTTCGAAGGTTAATAGATTTTGATATGAGAATATTGGTTGGAGACTTGGACGTCTATTAGGTTTTCGAGGAGATCAACTTGATTTGTGGTTTTTTTTCCTGCCCTAATTTTGTGATTGTTGATCTGTGCTGTCTTTTCCATTTTGAGAAGGGTATTCTTGTTTTTTACATATCCCATTTTGTTTTTCTGTTAACTATACTAGTTGTATTCATTGGGATTTGCAATTTGCTCTCTTCTGTTGACTGTGTAGCTTTGAAACCGATTTAGGCAAAGACCATGAGTTAGCTTTCTGACTTATTGGTTTCTGCATTTGGTCTATAGTGATTTTAGGTGTCGATTCTCCGAATTTGTTTAATATTGCTAGTTTCACAACATGGACTTTCTAACCATCTACAGGCTTTTCAAATATATAGATTGAACAATTTGTACGAGAAATCTAGATACGTAGATTTAAAAAGATTTGGGAATATCTCCGACCTAAAGAGGAGGGAGTGCTTGACATTTATTTCAACTATACATTTTACATTTTTTTTTGTTTCATCTCGTCCATAGGTTTTCATATGAGCTATGTATTTTCCTACAGGTCGGCAGATATTCATAAGATTTGTCTTCATAAACCCTTTAGTACGTTTTTGATATGTATCAAGATTTTTGTTTTATAGAAAGCATCCTCTTCAATGAAGCTTGTAACTTGATTTGGACATTCAACGGGCACCATTGATTCTCCCAGAAGTATTTAGGCATCTGCCATTTTCAATAGATCAAAATACGTCACCGATTTTAGGTGAAATTCATAGAAGTTTAAATGCCTATCATAGAGCTCGATATAAAGCCTTCCTATTAGATTCCAATTTTTCTTAACTTCATCAATTATTTTGTTTATGTCATATAAAGTTTTACTACAAAAACTTCCTATTACTGTTTGTTTCCAATCAACCTTTGCCTCAGTTATGATCTTATCTGGTTTCAGATACACTTTTGGCTTGAAATCAGGTGGTAATACTAGGTTGTTTTGTATCTGGTTAATTATGTTTTTGAGTGACTTTTCAAGGATTAAAATTTGTAGCATTAAATGGATTTGATGAAGACATAATCAGGTGAGGAATATGGATTGAATGTTGAACTTTGAAATCTTTGGTTGTAAAGTGGTTTAAGAGATACGAATGTTTCTTCTGATGGTTAATGATGCTTATGTTTATATAATGAACTAATTTTAATTTTAAATGATCAACTTGAGGGACAAGATTCGAATTTTTTTCCAGACTATGTATTATAACTTGATTTTGAATTTATCTCATGAGTTTGATTTTTTTTCAAAATGTATTCTTTTTTGTGTGTACCCATTGGAAGTATATATACAAGTGTATGATTTGATATTTTATCCCTTGACCCCAACCTGTTCAGCGTTGGCCAACCGCGTATCATAAATCAATTGACTGTCTTTATTTTGACTAATACAAGGTTTATGTATGGATTATTTTCTATATTGCGACTTTGCCTGTTTTGCTATGTGTCATTTTATACCTTGCTTGAGTTCTCATTTGCAGTATAAAAGTTTCATATTGATGAGTTGTTAATTTTTTCATTGCAGTTATTTTCATTACTCACCTTATGTATTTTTCTATTTACATGCTTACTCCATTCATTGAGACTATGTAATGTATTATTTTCTTTATCTTTTTCATGGTGTTTACATTTCTTGTAATTAAAATGGGGGGACGACGTTAACTGGAAAAACATTGTTAGAAAGGCGTGTGAAAAACAAAAGCTCTTGGTAGGGTTTATACTAGAGGCTTAGGTGTAGAAACTAAAGAACGATATTAAAATTCACCAAAGCTGTTGTGTGTCAGCTAATGCCAGAGGGCCTTAAAATAACTATAAATTGTTTAGTTGTTAAGCCATTTATATAATTATTCGAAAAGACTTGAAACCACAATTTATTTGGGAAACCATTCTAAGTTGAAGTAAATTAAAATTTTCAATAATATCTACCCCTAGTGACGATTTTCCAAGAGATTCTTCTACCAAAGTAGCATTTTAACGTAGTAATTCACACCTTAACTAGATTCGACATAAAACTGTAAATTGGCGGGAAGTTTAGACTTTAAGAGGGTTAAGTCAAAGCTAGGAAAAATGTTCAACTATATAATCCTTCTCAAAAATAAAACTAGTCTATGAGTCTTTAGATCAATGCAGAAAAAAAAAACAGTAAGATGAAAAGCAAGGATAAGAAGAAAAAAAACCGTCGAGTCTTAGGGAAATCTAACAAACGAAAATGACTGATATTAACAAACGAGGTAAGGGGGGAAAGCAGTAATTGAGAGTGTTAGGAGAAAACAGTTCCCACCTGGTAATCTTGTTGATGAAATGACTGAAGTTTCCTTTGATTATGAGTTTTCAGGAGATCCTTCTCATTATGAAGAGGATGGAAACTATTATCATAACGAGCATTATAAGTATATCATCAATGATGGGGAATCAGGTTGTCTACCGGAAGAAGGTTATTTAATGAATTCCAATTATGGGGCAGGATGGGAAACCTCTGATGAAGTGTATCCTATTCTTCCTACTGTTACCCCCTCTGAGATAGACTTTGTAATTCGTGATGTTGACTTTCCTCCTCCAATTCCTAACAAAAGGATGATTCAAAATAATAATCCTAGAAATATATTTGTGGTGAGAAATCAGTGGGAAGTAGATGATGAAAGTAAGCAAGAAAGCAATGGGTTGACAAGGGTAGATGTATCTGGAGGAGAAACAGAGATACCAGTCAGAGCAAGAGCAAGAGGTTCTCCGTATTAAACGTTGATCGAGTTTCACTTCTCGGACTCTAGAAGGTTGAATGTGATATATGAACTTTGTTTCTAGTAACTTTTATAGTATCGTAGTGTCTTAGAGAGTGAATCACCGTTTTTCGTGTCTTAAGTTATCATTGTAATGAGGCCTTCAAATTAGAATTTGCAGGTCTTGTTTCAGATTTATTGAGTCTTAGAAGTGATTTATTGTCTTTTTTTGTTTTGTCTGTGAGAAGCATAGATGTTTTAGATCATGAAACAAAGAAATTTGGTGTTTTGATATCTGATTTTGAAGAATCTAAGACGGTGGAAATCACTTTTTCAAATCATTGTTGTGCTTTCATGTTATTTTTATTTTTTCGACTAGTTTTCCGACTAAATTTAGTCGTTATCAGTGAGTAACAAACAAATAACGGTTTAAATTTAGTTGGACATAAGTGTTTCTGAACAAATTTGTAATCGAAAGGTTTTAGGAGATGAGAGAGAGAGAGTCAAATAACGAATTCAATTCACGAATCTTGTTAAATTGTGTAAAGGTCGTGGTTTGGTCATTTAAGCTATAAAAGACGCGTTTTCAATCTAAGAATGGAATTGAACGACGATTTTAATCAGGACCGTTTAAGGATTTGGAGGTAATGAAAGCTAGGAGTTTAGTGATAATTTTCCAAGGTTTAAAATTTTGTCAGACATAGATATTTCCGAGCAAATTGGTTATCCTAAGGTTTTAGGAGAGAGAAAAATTTGTATAAAAGTCGAATTGAAGTTGTAATTGTGACCGCTTAAATTTAGAGTTTATTGATAATTTTTCAAGAAATAAAAGGCAACCGAAAATGAAAAAGGAAAAAGAATCGTCGCCTGAGAGATTCGAACTCTTGCGGGGAAACCCCATGTACTTAGCAGGCATGTGCCTTAACAACTCGGCCGCGACAGCTATACTCTGAATCAAACATGATTATGTAGCGACAAATAATTTCAATAATCAATATCAATACAATGTTGTCCAGAAAATCCAAGGACCAAAACACAAATGGAAGAGAAACGGAAAAAACACCACCACACACACAGAATAATAGTTTTGAACACCACTCTCTAAGTTCTAATTATAGTTTAGAACCATAATCCCTACTAACATAAACAGCACTGGTGGTACTACTGAAATGTGAGAAATCTTGGCAGCTGATGAAGGGTCGACAACTGGTCGAGTACCAGTGACGGATGTGGTTGGACTGTCCGACTCCACTGTTGGTGATTCAAGAGTTGGATTTGATTCAGGTGCTTGGCTCGGTGATCCAACAGTCGAACCTGCTCGAACGAAAATTTCAGATTCAGTACTGGCTTCAACAGAGGTACAAAACATGAAGATGTAAAAAGAAAATATTGTTGCATGAGAAATACCTCCATTAGGGATAGCTCCAATAGGGGAAGGAGCAAGACCAAATGAAGCAGGACCAGGAGCTGGAAGCGGTGCGCTTGAGGCTGCATGGGCCAAAGAGCAAAAAGTGTAAGATATATAGTTAGTAGCTTGTGGATTCTCGAACTTACGATTAAAACTGAAGAAGAGAAAGAAGAAAAATGAAAGAAGAAAAAAGTTCATACCATTGCATTCGACTGGCACACCGGCTAAGTTGCAAGCTTTAGGGAGCGAAATTGCTAAGGTTCGATTAATGGGTAGTTGGAACGGGACGCTGCCAGTGACTATAAGACATGCACAGTTCATGCCACTACTTGCAATTGACTTGAGTGAACTGCAGCATTCTGAAGACGGAGTTGCTGGTGTTGATCCATTACCACCGCTACTTTGAGTGTTGTAGTTCAAACAGGGTGTGAAGCTAGTAATCATCGAAGCTGTACATGATGTATTAATTTGACCATAAACCGGCATAATAGATACTGATAAGACAACGGATAATAGAGTGAAAATGTTCAAGAAACCCTTGATCCCCTCCATTTATGTTTTCCTTTTTAACCCTTTTAAGATTCTAATGCAAAGATAAAGAGATGTGGAGGGATGAGTACAGTGAGAATGGTTATGAGAGTTGTGGAGATTGAATGAAACTTGGGCAAGAAATTTATAGATTTTCGAAAAGTAATATGGAGGGAAAAAGTATCTATGGAAGTGGGTTATGTTGTTCATCCAATCTTTAACAAACCCTTACTTTTTTTTCCCTCTCTTGATATGTACATTTTAACAAACTTTTGTCTAGCTAAATATATTTTTTTGCCTCAAATTGTTGGCAGAATTTGGGATTTAAAGGCAGCCCAATTTCTGATTCAGCATTACGTTTTGTTAGTCAAAGTAAAAGAGGAGAATAAATCTTGGTCAGGTGACACGTTATGGTGATTTTAATCAATAAAGTTTGAAGTTTCAACTTGATTTTTTAAAGCTGCAGTTGTTAACCTAACAGTCAGTTTGAAAGTAGGCAAAGTTGGTAACCAATATGAGCCGGTTTCTTATTTGTCTTTTCTTTACTAAGTCTCTCTCTCTCTTTAAATACCCTGTTCATCCCTTTTCATTTTCTTCATCCAAACATAAATCAAAACCCTCACAAACACATTCACAGATCTCAATCTAATTCTCCACCTTTACACAACTAGACCTATCTCAACAAAAAAAAACCATTCTTCAAATGGCTCTAAAAGGAATCCAAGTGTGTTCGGTCGCAGTTTTCACAGCACTTCTTTTTGCAGTAGCAGTAAATGCACAATCAGATTGTACAAATGTGATCATTAGTTTATCTCCATGCCTCAACTATCTTACAGGGAATTCATCAACTCCATCTTCTGATTGTTGTTCTCAACTCTCTACCGTTGTAAGGTCAAAACCTGAGTGCCTCTGTCAAGTCCTTAGTGGTGATAGCTCCTTAGCAGCACTTAACATTAACAAAACTCAAGCTCTTGAGCTTCCCAAAGCTTGCAACGTTCAGACTCCATCCATCAGCAAGTGCAACTGTAAGAAGATCCAAGCCTTTCTATACAAAATCTAATGCATACACTTTTAGAATAGAAAGTTTATAATTCTTTCTTTGATTTTCAGCAGCTGGTTCTCCAAGTCGTTCTCCAACACCTGCATCAGGTAATGAGATCTACTGTTTCCAAGAATTAGTAATTGTAAAAATGTACTAAAAGTTTCTGTTATTTCTCTAAATACTTCACATGGCACAGGAGGAGGATCCAAGACTACCCCATCAAAAGATGGAGACTCGTCACATGCAACTTCCACCACTTTCCAGTTTTATGTGTTGTTCATGTCCCTCCTCGTCGCATCATTTGCTTCACCTTAAGCAGGTTATATTGTTCTTGGCACCTGGTCCTGTAGGTTTTTGTACTACCAATTGTCCTGCATGTATGTACGATTGTTTTTTTCTTTGTCTTTGTTTGGTATCTCCGATTTGTCACATTTATTCGTTGGAGAGACGACTAATTGTTAGTTGTCTTCTATCTATTTCTTTTGTATGAGTGAGCTGTGAAGATTCCTTGGTCTGTTCTATTACGATAAAAGCAGTTATGTCTTGAATACATTCTCTGTTAATTGATCAGAATAGTACTGAAGCACAAAAAATTACTCTCAAAAGATACTTTGACATAAATTATATATCAAGAGCACGTATACAATCTAGTCGATGCAAAGTTAATTTACTCTAAATTACTAACTAATCAAGGAGAAATGTCTAACACGCAAAAAGATTGTAAAGCAAAAGGAAAAATCACTCCTCACCAGCATAATTACTATACACTACCACTTTTACAGCATACATATGCATAGACGAGATGTACATTCTCAAACACTTACACTTGCTAGTTGCAACAGTTCAGTTCAGTTCAGTTCAGTTCAGTTCAGTAGAGCTCCGATGTGCTTGCCTAAGTGAATGTCAGTATGCCTTAACAGTATAGCAAGATTAAAATTGTCACTCATCTGCTAACATCTTCCAATTACTGAAAATACAGAATATGACAACTATAAATACACAGATAACATATCTTTAGTGATCTATTAGCAGCAACAAGTTGTAGCAAATAATGTATCAATAGAAGAAAAAGACGGATAACTTGTTGAAGTCTTGAACCAGGTATAAGTTAACCCTAAAACCAGAGCACAGTTCTCAGAGTCTTTATTTCCCTTAAAATGGTCTACCAGTCACAGTTTGGTTACAAAATGACCCACCAACTCTTCCCTCAAACCAATTGAACCCTACATGTAAAAAAAACTGAACCATAAATGGCATCAAAGCATTGCCCTCAACTTGAGTCAGCAACGGTATCCCTTACTACTCCTAAACCATGTCAACCACCACTCCTTCTCTTTCATCTACCAGATGAAGTAAAACCAAGGAACGACCCCCCAACTAAATCTATCTTTCTTTTCCAACCATGGCAGCAAGTGCGCATTTCATCATTTGATAAAGCTAAACAGTCTATAGTACGTCCTTACTGAATGGACCATTAAATGAACCCTGTATGAAGGGAAGTGATGAGAATTGAGTGTATCTTTTAGAAAAAGAAATGATAATGATATTGAAACTCAAACATAACTTCTAATTTGTTTCTCTGACAGATGCAACTAGAAGGTATGCTGACAGTACTGTTTAGGTAGTAAAGTGGCCATCTTAGCACTCAGAATTCACTATTTCTTACTTAGATTCTAACAACTTGTGCAAGCAATGTCAATGTAACATTTGCGAACGATAATAAATATAAAAGATACTACAATCTGAACACACAGTGCCACAGATAGTAACCAACTATGAAGCAGCAGTTGATCAAGACCAGAAACAAAACTTACAGTCTTTCTCTGTTGCAGTTTGGAAAAACCTCAGTTATGTGATCGTGAGCGTACGAATTCCTCCAGCTTTCCCCAAACTTCTAGAGCTGCTGTTTTGTCTTGGTGCCTTTTGTTCTTACTAATCTACAATTTTTATTTAGATTAACATATATACCTTATCTAAGGGTAATGCTCAGAGAAATGAAAAATGAGGTAAACTACAAAGAAGAAACGAAAAAAAAAATTAAGTCAATATATACTGACCGAGATAATCTTCACATTCCATTGTTTCACAATCTTTGCAGATTCAATGCTGTCGTCTTCAAACCGCAAGAAAAATCCAATAACTGCAAAGCAATTTACATAGATTAAGCGCTTGAGTACCCTAATTTTATACAACGCAGCCAAGAAATACCACACGATATATAGCAATCAGTCAAAAGGCACTACCAATTAAACCTTTTTAAGGGGTACATGAACGAATTTTCATTCAAAGAACGGAGCCTGAACTGTGTAATCAGTAACGGAGAACTTGATTTTGCCATCAAATGCTTCTTCCAAATATCAGACAAAGCGATTGACTTTTTTAATATCTACCAGATATTCTAGCACCTAGCAATAAGAACGTAAAGCGCCAAAAATCTATGAAAGAATCGAAACAAGTCTCCTAATTTCGGTAGTCATTCCAAATAAAATCTGCATATAACTTAAGATCGCTAATCTTAACCATAACCATGACTATTTTGTCTCAACATACAAGCATAAGTGAAACTCTGTACATTCCAGTTCAGCAAACTGTCATATTTTTACCATGTGAGAAATTCAAAACTCAAATTGAGTTACAAAGTTCAAAACTTACTTCTGTTGAAGATCTCCACATGATCCTTAAAAGGCCAATCCTTAAACTGCCACTCCTTACCCAACACAAAAACAGCAACCACTCTATCCCAATCATCCGCCTTCAAAGCCGAAGGCTTATCTCTCACCTCATAAGCAGTCACCACCCGGTCCCTACTAAATTTCTTCTGTACCGTAACACAATCCGGTTTTGCACCTTGCATCTGTTTTATTTTAACATCCGTCGGTATAAACACTCCATCCTCCAAAAATTCCTTCACATTATAAATCGTAATCAAAGTTTGTGAAGCACTAGGCACCAATATAATCGGCACTCCTTCCCCAATCTTACTCCCCTTCATATGCATTTTTGGCTTCGAATTTGAATCAAATCCTGAATCCTCCCCATCTTTCCAAAACCCTCTATCATCTGAACCCATTAACCTACTCTTTGCAACTAATCCATCTTTCCGCTGCTGCGACTCCAACCGCTGCCTCTCCTCTTCCCGCCTAGTAGATGCAACAAGAACAGTATAAAAATCCCTCTGTCTACATTCCAATAAGAATTCCCTATCTTTCAAAGGTCTCTCCATACTCCTAATTTTCTCAACATAATCAATTTTCTCAAGAACCCTAGTTTTATCATCCTCTACATCACCGCCCATCTGCGCATCCCCGTGCAACATTCCCGGATCATCAGGTCTATACTCTTCGATATCAAACGGTACAGACTCAACTTTAGGGTGTTGAGGTACAACAAATTCAATAGCATCATTAGACAAAACCTTACCTTGAAGATATTCAAGTAAGGGTTTTCGATCAGGTAATGTTACTGATGGAATCCTTTGTATACGAGCGTTTTGGAGATATTCTGTATGCTTAATATGATGGTTCTTGATGTAATAAATTAGGGTTTCAATTGTGTAGAGATTACCTTGTTTAGATCTATATGCAGTTTCAGCTGAACATGGGAATGAATAATCTTTACCAAATCTAAACTCATCATTAACTTTAACGATTTTATCCAACTCACCTCGGACTGTGAAGTCTCTTAGAGCAGATAGAGGATCCATTAATGAAGCTCAAATATTAAAGTTGTTAACTTTGGAGGGAATTTGTGAAGTCAAAATTAGGTTTTTTTTCTTCTTTAGAAGTGGTGGTGATAGAGGGAGCGTGAACTGTTTTAACTTTTAAGGTTTCAGACTGTGGAGTTTGGAGGTACTAGCAAAAGACATGTACTTTTGGGTGGAAAAAATTTGTTTCCAAATATTGACTTTTTTACATGTAATTCTGGAACTTTGGCCTTTGGGTGTAAAAATAATTAGATCACTTAGAATTAAAAAAATAAATAAAAATACATTAGGCCAAGTCCTATGGATATGGGCAAATTAGCTAGTTTGCCATGCTAGGTGGCAGGGTAAAATAGTCGTTCCACTATAAAAAATGTAGTAAGCGACTAAGAATTTATCGAGCGATAGAGTCTTGGGCTAACGGCTATTTTCAGGCAACGGACAAATATTAGGCTAAAACGACCAAAGTTTCCACCACTATACATAAACCTCACAATTGCATTCAATTCACATCACTTTTTACACAAATTTCATATCCTTTACCTATTTCTAAAAAATTTCATAGATTTCTTAATTTTACTTTTAATTTCACAATCGATTGATTTTTCTAAGGAAGAGGTTAAAATTGTTATGGATCGGTTTAAAACACAACAACGAACTTATGTTGGATGTTGCAACAACTAAAAGATGAGTCAGATGAAGATAGAGAACTGACCAACACTATGATACTGGGAGAATCATCGGGACAGATACCAAGAGCCCCCGAGCCAAAAGAAGTATTCACAAGAATATATGTGTTTTGGGGGATGGATGAGTACCACCAAAAGCTGACGCACGATTTTTTCAATGTCGATTACGTGTTCTCTTATCAATATTTTCAACGTCAATTCTGCATGCCCCGACACTTGCTGATAAAGATTATTGAAAATAAGTTATCATCAATATGGTGCAGCTTCTCTTCGAACTTTGTTATAGCTTTGGAGGTGTTTCATAGAAAATAGAGAAAGCAGTGATGGAGTCTATATTATTGGAGCATATTTTGAAATATAAGAATCGAACGGATATAGAAATTGATAAACGAAGATAAGCGGCAAAGGTTGGTGTGGAAGGTGAAGAAAATATGTTTTCTTAACAAGTCATTCATGATACATTTGCGAGTGTTGGAGGGGAGGATGACGAAGAGGAAACGAATGATGAGGATGAATTTCATTCTAATGATACACTTTAAAGACTTATCTTGGAATATTCGTGGTAGGGGTGACTACGATAAAATATTAGCTCTTCAAAAGAAGGTTGTTACGTTACGGTGCTCGATATATTTGGTTCAGGAAACAAAACTCATGAAGATTAATGAATGGCTTATTAAAAAAAATTGGTATAATGATAACTTTGACGTGCTTTACCTTCCTTTATTAGGTGCAAGAGGTGGTCTTCTTCTCATTTGGGACTCTCTTATGTTTTATTAGCAAGATGAATTATTGGTATTCATTCATCTTGGTTTCTCTGATGAATAAAGCTGACAGTTTCATTTGGCTTCTTTTGAATGTATACTCTCTTACTTATGATGCTAGGGTTAGATTTTGGGAGGAGCTTAATAGTATGAGGAACAGATGGATGTTGTTGTGGTAAATTGTTGTGGATTTTAATGATGTCCGGAGTGAAGTAGAAAAAAATAAGTCGAGAGGTGAAGAGGATTTCTTAACAGTTTCACTCGTTAATGGAGCAGGGTGAATTTTCTATTAATTAGTGGCGATTATACTTGGTCTAATAAAAGAGAGGATTCGTTACCCTGTAGGCTAGACGGGTTTTTTATTTGTACATCTCTGGATGAATATTGTAATCAAGCAACTCAATCGGTTCTTGTAAGTATGAAATCATATCATAATCCAATTATTTTTTATTCTCGTCCGGTGGTTATCTTAACTAGTATTTTAAGTTCTTCTCGTATTGGGATCATCACAAGGATTTTTATACGAATATTTTTATATGGTGGAATGCTCATATATTCAGTGGCAGGGCTAGTTTTATATTTATTAAGAAACTTCAGAACATGAAGTTCTCTTTGAAGGGGCGGAAGAAAATCACTTTTGGTCGCATGAACGGGCAGCTGAAAGACTTGGAATTGGTGATAGCAAATTTGAACTCAAAGGAGAAGTTTCAAGATTTATATGAAAATATGTTGGTTCAACGTACTTCTAAAGAGGTGGAGCATCAACTTTTAAAATTGACGCAAGCAAGTATTGTTATGCAAACTTCTAAAGTCCATGATTTTAAGGAAGGTGATAAGTTTACAAGTTATTTTCATTATATGCTGATAATAGAAGGCATATAAACAATATTACAAAGCTTGTGATTGATGGTGGAGATTGTTTTGGTCGAACTAAAATTAAGGGGGATATTAATCGTTTTATGTGATTCTTTCGCATGAGGAGAATAATTGGGATACTTCTTTTGAGGATATTTCATTTCTGCTGAGGATTGCGTTATGTTAGAAGCTCCGTTTGGGGAATAAGAAGTATTGAAAGTTATTAAGGGTTTTCAGAAGAATAAGGCCCCTGGTCCGGATGGTTATATAATAAAGTTCTATGTTTCGGCATGGGAAATCATTAACACTGACTTTCTTTCTGTTTTGTAGGAATTTTATTTTTTCGATTCTTTAGACTGGGGGATTAATTATTTTTTTAATTCTCTTATTCCAAAGAAAGAAGATTCAAACACGCCAAGGGATTTCCGTCCTATTGGATTTATGAGTAGTGTTTATAAGATCTTATCTAAATTTCTGGCTCAGAGATTGAAGAAGATAATGAAAAAGCTTATTTCTAATTTTCAAAGTACCTTTATTAAGGATAGGCAAATTCTTGATGGTATTCTTATTGCTGCGTAGTGCATTTATTCTATATTGAAATCTAAGAATCCAAGAATTGTGTATAAGATTGATATGGAGAAATCTTTTGAAAATGTATCTTGGTCTTCATTATTAAAGATTCTAGAAACTCATGGATTTGATGCAAAATGGATTAAGTGGATAAAACGGTGTGTGACTATTAATCAGCTCTCGATTCTAGTAAATGGAAGCTCAACGGAAAAATTTGGACCTTCAAAAGGTTTAAGGTAAGGAAATTCTATTTCTCCTTTTCTTTTTCTTCTGGTAGCAAAAATCCTCACAAAGTTTATCTCTAAAGTTAGCTTAAATAGTAACTTGAGAGGGTTTCAAGTGAAGGAAGAAGGAACTAGTGTTATACATCTTCAGTTTGCTTATAACACAATCATTTTTCTCTATGCCAATATTCTACAGGTTCGTTGTTTGCTTATTATTTTTTTGCATTTTGAAAGTCTAACGGGTTTAAAAATTGAACTTATAAAAGAGCTCAATGATTAATGTGGGGTCGGATTCAATTATTCAGATGTTGGCGGATGAATTGGGGTGTAAAGTGGAGTCTTCACCAATTAAATATCTTGGTATTACTATTGATATAACTCCCAGGAAATCTTCGGTGTGGGATGAATTTTAGAGATAAGGGAGAAGAAACTTGCCCCTTGGAAATCAAATTTTCTGAATAAAGAGAGTAGAGTAACTTTAGTTAAGAGTACACTTTCTTCGATACCTTTATATTATATGTCTCTTCTCACTCTTCCGGTTTCGGTGGAAAAACGCATAATTAAGATAATGAGGAATTTTTTATGGTGTTCTTGGATGTCTAATAAGAAGGTATGTTGGATTCCTTGGAATAAAATATGCTTACTGAAGGGTAAAGGTGGTTTAAACATACGATATTTGAGAGCAGTTAACAAATTGTTGATGGCTAAATGGATTGGAGATATGTAAAGAAAATAATAGATTTGTGGTGCAATATTGTTAGAAAGAAGATGGAAGAAAATTTGGATGAACTAGTACCAAGGGACACTAGTCTCTGGCTGTTCGCCGTTCAACAATTCTTTTATATATCACAAGGTAGGGGTTTATTGAAGGATTTTTTGAAATCGAAACCAATTATGATATAAAATAGTATAAAGAACATTGCTCAAGGGAATGTGACACTATTTTGTCATGATAAATGGCATTTCAAATAAATTCTTAAGGAGTGTGACACTATTTTTTCATGATAAATGGCATTTCAAATAAATTCTTAAGGAGTATCATAATTGGTATAAGAAAACGAAGAAGAAATGGTGCACTGTGGAGGATGTTAGAGCTTCAAATGATTGGATTTTTGAATGGAGAAACAAGTTGGATGAAGAGGAAACTCAATCTCGTGATCTGCTTCTAGTTTCTTTGGGCCTTTTCTGTTGCTACAGATAATATAATGTTCTTTAACAAGCCTGATCTCACCGTTAGTTTATGTCATCATAAATTAATGGAGAATCAATTACGAGGAACGCATGTTGCTAACGATGCGTTTTTTTGTCGTTTATTGGTTGAAGACTATTCTTCTTAAGGTTTCATGGATGTTATGCACGACGAGTCATAATCTTTTACCTATTATGTCGATGCTTAGGGCGAGAGGTTTTTCGGTGCAACATGTGAGATGTAAGTTTTGTGATATCGAAGATGAAACAATGAAACATTCATTTTACCATTTTTCTATTTCTTGGTGGGTTTGGAATTTTTTCTTGAGAGCTTTTAAGACCAAACGGGTTTTTTTAAATTCTTTTGAGCAGAAATTTTTAGCTTGGCGCAGAAATATTTTTACGGGAAGGAACAAAGAAATTTGAAATTTATTATTATTTTTGGAGGAAGAACCAAGACCAGGGTGGAATCACTTATGTTATTAAATCAATTATCATCTTGTGGTTTAGGAGTTTAGGTCTTTGGAAACATTCCAATTAATTTTGTTTTATTTAGTTGGAAATTGTTCGTCCAGAACGGATAATTGTAACATCTTTTGACAATTTTTTCTCTTTAAAATATTTTTAACCTTCTTCAAAGAAAAAAAAAAATCTCATATAAAAGAAAAAATATTAATTTATATACAAACGGGTTTTCACTAGTTAAATTTATTCATGTACCACTGTCCGAAATTGAGTATGCCCATCCTCGTGGTAGGATAAATGGGTAAATTTACTTATGCCCTCTAAACTTGCTCTTAACGAATTAGTAATGTATCTTTTCTCCTAAATTGTTAATACCAGTAACATATCCCTAAATTCGAATTTCATCCAGAAAAGTCTTAAGACCGTGTGTTCGACCAACTCATGTGTGTTTTTAATTCTAAGATACCAATTCTACCCTCACATGCTTTACTATTATTACAATTGTTTTCTTTTTGGCTTGCCAGATTTTTATTTTTATTTTTTCCGGTATGATCACCATTGTAATAATTGTTTTGGGATATTGTTAAGACGAACGTGTAACGTTTGAAAAACTTGTTTTATTTCTCAGTCAGTTGACACGATATTTGGTTTAGCATGATAAAATAACATTCGTTTACTGCACTAAAAAATAAATAACATAAGGGGTAGGTCGTGTCAGAAATATTTTTGAAATATTTATTTTGGGTTTGTCTGACGGAACAATTTTGAATTTGGAATTCAAAAGACATGTCTGATCTTGGAGAGATTCATGTGCTTATGATCAGGTGGTTACAAAGGTAACTATATCCAATGGTTGCAAACACACCTTATTGGATTTGTTAGTTATGAATAAAACCTATTCATTAGAGACACATCTCTTTATGAACAAGCATATAACTCTTATTGATAGGCTCTTCATAACTTATAAATTGGATTGTTCAAGGAGAACAAATATATCAAAAAATCTCTGCAATATTAGTTACTTAATTAGGATTTATTATTTAGGCATTGTCAGTATCAAGAGTATTATTGGGTGCGATCAAAGAGTGCACATTTGACATCACAAAAAAGTTAGACTCTATTGTATCCTGACGACGGTATTTCTTGGAATCCTTTGTGCATTTCTATGGGAAGAAATATTGTTTGAAAGATAGCGCTTACGTGTCTTGGAGTGCTTGATTATTTATTGTTTTCTCCATCAGTTTCTCAACAGTTTCAAACAGTATTCTCCTAAATATCTCATAATGGAGGGAACAATAACACATTCAATTCAAGTTATGAATCAAGACTTCGTAAGGTTTGAACGTTTTGATGGTGAAGGTTTCACAAGGTGGCAGGAGAATCTTTTATTTTTCTTAACCATAGTAAAGCTTGCTTATGTAATAACGAATATGTTGGAACCAGTACCTGAAGAAACTAATAAGGACATAGATGAATTGAAAGAAAAAAAGAAAGAAGAAGAAGGAAGATGAATTCTTGTGTCGAGGTCACATTCTAAATGCTTTGGAAAGCAACGTTTACACAACATACAGAAATATTGCAACCGCTAAAGAACTATGAACTACCTTGGCAGAGAAATACAAAATTGAAGAGGTTAGTAATCAAAAATTCTTAATCAGTAATTTTATGGATTTTAAGATGTGTGGCAATAAACAAATTCTTGTGCAAGCACATGAATTACTTAACATTGTCAGCGATCTTAAAGTTTCCAAAATTGATCTCCCAGTGGAGTTTGTGGTTGGGGTTCTTATTGCTCGGCTTCCAACTTCCTGGAATGGGTACAAAAAGAAACTCAAACATGATGATAAAAAGTATACAATTGAGACTTTGGTTTATCATCTTCGTGTGGAAGAAGATTCACGAAAACAAGATGAGAAAACTGAAGACCATTCTAGGGAAAATGTTGTTGAGGATGGGAAAGAAAAAAACCCAAATCTCAAGCCAAAGAATGATAAGAAGTTTAAAAACAAAGGCTCAAAGAACAAAAACTATTTCAATTGTGACAAACCTGGTCACTTTGTGAGGGACTGTCGCTTTAAGAAGAAAAATTCATCGGCACGGTGTCTGAAATTAGGGGTGTCAATGGGTACCCGAATACCCGGACCTGACCCGAAACCGGATGAATCGGGTCCGAGTCCAGGTCCCAAAACTGGGCCTATTAGTGAATTCGGACCCTATAGGGTAGGACCCGGATAGATCCGGTAGTAAACGGTTCCAAACGAGTCTACCCGGCGGGTACCCACGGGTAATCGGGTACCCATTTAGAGGGGTAATTTTATCAAATTACTTACCATAATTAGGTTATATAAATAGGAAACTTAAATCTCATTGGTTCATTTCATTTACTTATTCCGCTCATTAGCTCATTTATTGCGGCCGTTCCTGTCTGAGAAGAAGCAGCAGACTACTAACCAGTAACTACTTCATTTAATTCTTGTATATTTGTCCGAGAAGAAGACTACTTCACACACAGACAACTTCACTTCACCATCGTCATAACAACTACTTCACTTCATTATCTTAGAACAGATTCAAATGTTGCTAAAACAAGTTATGTAGACATCATTTATGCTCCCATCGGCCATCAAGCATCAGTGCCATCACCATCAAGTGAAGGAACTAAATAGTAAATACACCACACCAAAATGCTCCCATCACTGCCACCCGAGAAGGGGTAACCTTTTTCTTTCACCAGGCTCTTTGTGAAATCTAGGGTTGGGGATTTTCTTTTTCTGCTTGAAATTTGATGAATGTATGAAGTTAAAACACTTTAAGGTTGTCTGGATGTTGTGAATTTGTTTTCCGCTCGAATCTTTGTTTTGTTTTGTTTCTCTACATTTGAATAATTACTGAAGGAAATGGGTGATTAATTTGAGAGACATCATGGTCTCTAGAGTATAGTTGGAGACTTTAATGTTGTGTTGGGCGCACATGAAAAATCTAGTAGTCCTATTCCAAGGCCTGAGTCCTGTGATGATTTACTTCACTATTCCGAGACATGTGAAGTACATCTTGATACAGAGGTGCTCAGCTCACCTGGACAAATGATCGTAAACGCTCTTAACATGTGATTTGAGTATCTCTATTTTGTTTTATTTTTTTATTTGTTCTTGGATAGTTGTAATGTTGTATGGTGAAGCTTTTACTAATACAACATCTTATCAGGTAGTTTCATTGTATAACATGGAATCGTAGAGTGTTAATCTATTTTAGTATTTATGTATTGTTGGAATTGATTTCATCTGATACAACCTTGAACTGGGTTTGTTGTTCAGTTTGTGTGTTTTGCTATTCTAGAACATCATTATACTACACTTGTTAGTTTGCAAAAAAATTAAAGCATTTTTTTTGTCTTCTTTGTATTTCTCATTTATTTTTGGTATCTTTTTGCAGCTGTGACCTTGCGAGTGCCCTCTGAACAATTGTAGCACATTAGGAGCTGACTCTTAAGCTATTAAATCCATCAAGAAGGGGTATGTCTTATTCATCTCTGTTAGGTGAAATCTTATTTAAAAGAAAAAGAACTCTATACTAATTACATAGGAGTGTACTAAATAGGAGGTTCGTACACCTGAAATAGTCAACAGGTTATTTTTCTCTGTCAATACTTAAAAAGTTTGGGTTTTGTATTCCGTTCTCTTCTCCAGCATACTGTAGTGTAATGTTTTCTCTAAAACTTTCTTGCATAAATCCTTTCTAAATGCATATGATTGAAAAACAAGTTTTTATTTTTGGAACTTGTGATCCTGCAGTTCTCTAAAATCTGATGTAGTATACTAATTTTAGATAGGAATGCACTTTGACAAAGATCACTGGGAGGCTTTTTGGAGTTTCTATTTTCCTGCAATCACCAATCTTTCCTGCAGTCACTAATTTTAGATAGGAATGCACTTTTCGTCCACCAGTACTCACATGTTTACCTGTTTACCAATCCCAAAATCCATCTTCCTGCAATCACCAATCTTAGCTTGTAACTCTTTAAGAAGTATGCCAATATTTCATACACAGTGATTGATTTTTAATGCATCTTTTCATATTTCTGTGTATCAGCAGTTCCTGATGTCTGTGTACCATTGTTATTATTCTGCTCCACAGAAGTGGTTTCTACATCTGGCGTTTTATTTTGTTGTTCATAAATATCTATTTCCAATTAACCTACAAAAATACTTTACCTGATCCAACTCATATTCGTCATTTCAATGCGTACTCACTGATACACATACTTATTGTAATTTTACCTATTAGTGCAAGTGTTACCCTAAAAAGACACCAATAAAATGAGTAGTTTTAACTGTTTCTACTGTGACTAAAATAAGAATGACCTGACTATTGGTATACAAAACTGCCCATATTCTAAGCAACAGCAGAGCATAAATTTTCCAATACTTTTGAAACAGACATAAATGAGTGCAAAGCATCTTGTTGCAGAAAATTCTTAAATGATTCAGTTATATCCTGTTGTGATTCGGTTATTATCCTCTACTACAGTTTTGATTTGTCAAGCAGAAATACTTAAATGACTAACTGTTTATTGCAGAACTAATATGCCGAAACAAAAAGGAAGTGGAGTTGGTGATTAATATACTCGTGCACCCCCCAGCTGGTGATTCTAGTTCTATGGATAAGTCTCCACCAGTTCCGCTAAAACGTAAAAGAACTTCAGAGGCATGGAATGAATTTTAGCAAATAGAGGAAGATGGGATAATATTTCAAGGAAAATGCAAGCACTGTAACCATAAGATGAATGCGAAAAGTGCAAATGGGACAAGTAGTCTGAACAAACATTTGAAAAGCTGTGGTTTATTCAAAACAGCACAGAAGCAACTTAACCAAATGTTCTTGAAAGCTTCTGTAAAAGAAGATGGGGCTGTAGCTGCTTATAACTTCAAGTTCAATCAAGAAGTAACTCGTGACCGAATTGCAAGAATGATTATCTTGCATGAACTTCCTTTTTCCATGGTGGAGTATGTTGGTTTTAGAATGGTGTTGACATCATTACAACCCAACTTTAAACTTGTGAAACGCAACACTGAAAGGTCAGATTGTATGAAGGTTTATAATTCTGAAAAGAAGCTTTTGTATGAGACTTTTAGTAATGTTCAGAGTCGCATAAGTCTTACTACGGATATGTAGACATGTAATAGTCAGAATAAGGGTTATATGGCTTTGACGGCTCATTATATTGATGAGAAATGGATAATTCAGATTAGAATATTATCTTTTAGCGCAGTAGATGGGCAACATAGTGGAGTCAACATTGCTAAGATGCTGCTGGATAAGTTGTTAGAGTGGAATATAGATTGGAAAATTGCTTCAATTACGTTGGATATTGCTTCAACCAACGGGGTAGTGGTAAGTGAACTTACTAAACAACTAAAGCCAGATAATGGATTGCTCTTAGATGGGAAACTATTTCAAGTTCGATGTTCTTCTCATGTTATCGCCATTATTGTTGATTATGGAATGGAACAAATAAGTGAAGAAATACAAAAAGTTAGAAACTTGGTAAAATTCATAAGGTCTTCACCACAAAGGCAACAGAAATTTGAAGAAGTTTGCTTGCAAGTAAATGCTCCAAAGAAGAAGTTAATTCAAGATGTTGATACTAGATGGAATTCCACGTATTTAATGCTTGAAATATCACTTCAATTCAGGGAAGCATTTGTCAGATATGGGAAGTTTGAGCCTGAATTAGTTAGAATTGCACCAAGTGAGGAAGATTGGAACAATGCGAGTAGTCTTTAAACTTGCTTAAAGGTTTTCTATGAAATCACCATTATGTTTTCAGGTACGAAATACGTAACCGTTAATCGTTACTTCGATATAGCTTGTTGCTTATACATAGGAATACTTGAGTGGTGCAATTCTGAAGATAGATTAATAAAAAAATGGCACTGAATATGATCGAAAAATTTGAGAAGTATTGGGAGATCACTAGTCCATCTTTTGCAATAGCTTCTATTTTAGATCCTCGATTCAAAATGAAATCAGTGAGTTACTATTTTCCAAAAATTTATGCTGATAACATAGAGGAATTAAAAATAAAGAAATTGTTGAAAGAATTGTATAATGAGTATGTAAACCGGTATTCTTCTTCAGGTCATGTCTATTCAGGAAACATTCTTGTAAATTCTGTTACCATTGAAAGTCTGTTTCATCTAGTAGTTGTGGTGGTTTAATACCTTCTCAAAGTTCCTTTACTTCTAAACTACATGGTTTCACAGTGTATCTTGAAGAAAGTTCACAGAATTTGGTTGTTCGAACAGATCTAGAGAAATACCTAATGGATGATGCTCTCCCTGTAAAAAGTGGTTCGGTTAATTTGAATGATACTAGTTTTGATGTTTTGGGATGGTGGAAATTTCATGGACCCAAGTATCCGATTGTAGCATTGATGGCGCGTGATATTTTAGCAATTCCTGCATCCTCAGTTGCTTCTGAATCTGTTTTCAGCACTACTGGTAGAGTTGTAGATAAATATCGTTCTTCAATGCTTCCAGAGACTATTGAAGCTTTGATATGCGGACAAGATTGGATAAGGAGTGGGATGGAAAGTAAGTTATATTATTAAACTATTCCATGTATTTATGTTAACCAACACTTTATATTTTCAAACTCTGTTTCATGTATTGACTGACCATTTTCTTATGTTAGATGAAGGACTTGGTTTGGATAATCCTTCCCTTAAGACTATTTTTGATGCAGTTGATCAACAACAACAAGAAGAAGGCGATGGAACTAGTGCTGCTGGCAATACTGAGCAGTGTCAGATGTTGTCCGACTAATTTTGTGTTTGCAAAGTAAAGTTTATATACTCATACTGTTTTGAATCTTTTTGTTAAGGAATTTCTTATGCCTCGACTAATCTATTAATAGTTTTTGCAGGGATACTATATTTTTTGTTTTTGTGAAGTTTCTAACTATATGATATGGTGTGCTGGAGAGGTTCAAAATCGCATGTCAGGTGAGTTGCACATTATCACCTGAGTCTTTTTAAATTCAGTGATATATTAGGAGAACTGTATTTGTTCACAAGATAAGACATATCTGTGTCCATTCCTTAATACAATATAAGGCAAAAGCATCTTGTATCAATTCTATACAGGTTTTAGGACTATCATCACTATATTCATAACAGTGATACACATGTATAGCATTTCATTAACAACAAATGAGATCAAAAATATTAGGCAATAGAAAAGCTATACATACCTAGTGACAGGTAAGGTTGACCCAGCCGCAGCACTGCTTCCTGCATATCATTTCTGGAGAGACTTCTCTTTACCAGCATTGAATGTCACATTTACTTCTTTTCAACTTCCAAATGTTTTGATTTTGACTCTTGAGTTCGTGAGATTCATATAACTCTAATGATTGAAGCTTACTTACTGGAAGATATCCTTCACTTGTTCGAGTGTGCTGCGTGCCTAATTGTGTGGCTGTTAGAGTTCTTAATTACCTTTTCGGTTCCCAATTACTGAGAATCAAATGTATCCTGGAAATTCAGCGACATATTTATGCAAGCGTGAGTAATGTCATGGTGCTGGAATGTTTCCAATAAGCTTGCATCCTTTTTGAATCTTATAAGTATTGTAGATAGGTAATGAACATACATCATCATCTTTTCTTGGTATGTCTTGAATATCTCTGAACTTTGGTTTGTCATGAATTTGGATAGTCTTTGAATTTGACAGCTAGTGAGGAATATGGTTATTTTGAAAATGGTTGTTGAAAAGTCATGTGTTGATATAGATTTGGTTAATTTTGGATTTCACTAGAACGGATGCTGGTATTCTATTTTTTTTGTCTTTTTTAGTATGGCTCTTTAGATCAGAAGTTTCCCTGGAACCTCAAACTAGGAAAGATGATTGTAAGTGCATTATTTACTCATACTTTACTGTGCTTATCAGAGAAAAAAGGTGCACCTGCAGGTTTGATTATTTACTCATGTTGAAACCACATTTAACTCATATTTTACTGTGTTTACACAATATTTATTATTTACTGCATTTTGATCTTCTCTGCCTCTAACTTTCAAGACTCAACCACACCAACTTCATATGATGTGCTGGCATTTTGCAGGAATACAATATTTTTTGTTTTTGTGAAGTCTCTAACTTTCTAATATGGTGTGCTGGAGAGATATATGATGTCGCATGTCAGGTAATTTGTTATTGTTAAAATGCAGCTGAAACTCATTATACTTTGTGTTGCTCTTCATCTTTCACCTTGCAGTTCTTTATATTGTATTTTTATATGTTGCAGGACATGATGCTTAATTACATATAAACGAAGCTTCTTTTTTATAGCCAAAGAATATTTAAAATTGCAAACTGTCCCTGATGTTTTGTTAATAGTTGTGAAGGAGAGTTGCACTCGCGATCACTTTTTTTTGAAAACACTTTATATATATAATAAGTTTGCCAATTTTTTGTGGTTATATTACGGCAACCTTTGCTTTATAGATACATTTATATCGGTTGGAGATGGATTGTTGAACTCATTACTTAATGTTTTGATGTAATATAAGATATGTGTTCAAACATCAAATTTTAAACTTTTTATAATCATTTCTTAAGACCCGGTAATTACCCGGAACCGATAATTACCCGTTCTTTTAATAGGGTCCGGTACTGGGTCCAAAGAATTAGGAACCGGACCCGGAACCGATAAAAATATCAGGGTCCGGGTCCGGGTACTATGATACCTGGAAGGACCCGGACCCATTGACAGCCCTATCTGAAATATACAGTGTAAGCGACAATTATAGTGGATGGTGGTTGGATACATGCGCTACTATTCACATCTGCAAGGATCGCAAGTCATTCAAAACTTATGATCAAATTAGTGATGAAAGAGAAGTAAAAATGGAAAATAATGTTCGTGCTAAGATCGTTGGAATTGGCTCGGTGGAACTGAAATTTTCATCAGGAAAGACACTTACTCTTATGGACATTCGCCATGTACCGGACATAAGTAAAAAATTTACTTTCTGGTGTTCTTCTTAATAAGAAAGATTTTAGGCTTATTATCGAATATGTTAAACTAGTTCTATTTAAGAATTCTGTTTTTGTTGGAAAGGGTTATGCTTGTAATGGGATGATCAAATTTAACTTAATAAATGTGTTGACAGGTAAAGAAACATTCAACTGACCAAGTAAGGATCAGTTCAAAGAATGCTACAATTGTGCACACCTGAAGACTAGGAAACAGTTTAGCTATCTACTTGTAATTCTGCATACTTAAAGGAGTCTGTTACTCCTGTTTGTACCTTGTATAAATACCTTACATCTGTGAGTAAAAGAAATCAACTATTCTAAAGTTCAATATGGTATCAGAGCAGTGATCCATTTTTTTTTCTTTCCAAAAACCATGGCAGACACCAATCAAAACCAAATCCTAAACACCAACAATTCAAACCAAACTTTGGTAAGCATAAATGTTGCTGCACAAGCACCATTAAAACTCAATGCCACAAACTATAATTCATGGAACTTACAGTTCAAGACTCTCTTCATTGGCTATGATCTCATTGGCTATGTTGATGGGTCATTGCCATGTCCATCAAAAACAATAACCACAGGAGATGTTACAGCACCAAACCCAGCATACAACATCTGGAATAGGCAAGATTCACTCATTCTCAATGCCATTCTAGGGTCTCTGTCACCATCCACAATTCCATTCATTGCACAGGCCAAAACATCAAAGGAAGCCTGGACAACTCTTTCAAATACTTATGCCAAACCCTCCAGAGGAAGAATCAAACAAATCAAGCAGCAATTCAAGAATATAGAGATGGGTGCACTCACAGTCAGTGAGTTCATGCAGTCTGTCAGAACAAAGGCAGATGACTTAGCACTTCTTGGTGCACCTATTGATGCAGAAGAGTTAACTGATAAGGTGCTAGATGTGCTTAATGAAGACTACAAAGAATTAGTCAGGGCAGTTCAAGCAAGAGATACAAATATCACATTTGAAGAGTTACATGAAAAATTGCTAAACTTTGAAGCCTCTTTGCAAACCAGAAATTCTCTATCTCACACCTTTCCAGCAATTGTACACTGGACCACAAGAAACCATTCTTTTCAGCCAAGAAGTACAAATCAGTCATCCTGGCGCAACAACAATATCAATACATCTCACCCCACCAACCCAGCAAAACAGCCAACATTGTACCAACATAATTCCAATTCTTTCTCCAATACCAGGCCAACCAGACCATACTTGGGTCTATGTCAAATATGCAGGGTCCAAGGACACACAGCAAAAAGATGTCCATCTTTCAGAATAGTTCCTATAGAACAGTCAAGACAGAACAACCAAAGCACACCATGGCAGCCACAGTCCAATGCAACTTCCACAAAACACTCACCTGGCTGGCTACTTGACACTGGTGCCTCTCACCATGTCACCTCAGATCTGGAGAACCTGTCTCTTCACAACCCATACACAGGCCAGGATGACATTATGCTTGGGGATGGCACAAATCTCCCAATCACTCATACTGGTTCAACTCCTCTAACCTGCTCAAACAACTTGTTTAAACTTGAGAATGTTTTATGTGTACCAAATATGCAAAAGAACCTAATTTCTATATCACAATTTTGTCAAACCAACAATGTCTCAGTTGAGTTCTTACCTTGTTCTTTTCTTGTGAAGGAGCTGAGCACAGGAGCAACTCTAATGGAAGGACCAACTAAAGATGGGGTGTATGAGTGGCCACTCAATTCCACAAAGGTTGCATTCTCTACAACAACACTCAACTCAATTTGCTGGCACAACAGACTAGGCCACCCCTCATTTCAGATTCTACAACACTTGCTGTCAACATATAAGCTAGGCAAACTCCCAAAAATATCTTCATATAACTCATGTAATGCCTGCAATTGCAATAAAAGTCATAAGTTAAAGTTTTCAACATCCTCCATTGTTTCTACACAGCCTTTACAAACAATCTACAGTGATGTTTGGACATCACCTGTACTGTCCACCTGTGGGTTCAAGTACTATGTCATATTTCTAGACCATTACACAAGGTACACCTGGTTTTACCCACTGCACAACAAGTCAGATGTCAAACAAACATTTATCAACTTCAAGGCTCTCACAGAAAACTACTTCAACACCAAAATCAAAACACTTTACTCAGACAATGGTGGTGAGTACATAAGCTTGAGGGGCTTCTTGTCAACTTCAGGAATCTCACACTTCACAACACCACCACACACTCCTGAACACAATGGAATGTCAGAAAGAAAGCATCTTCACATAGTTGAGACAGGCCTCTCATTATTATCTCATGCTTCATTACCCCTAAGTTATTGGCCTTATGCTCTATCCACAGCTGTCTATCTCATTAACAGGCTACCATCAAGAACTTTAAACTACCTGTCACCCTACCTTAAAATTTTTCACACATCACCAAACTATACAAAACTCAAAACTTTTGGGTGTCTATGCTATCCTTGGCTCAAACCCTACAATACACACAAATTAGCTCCCAAATCCATACCATGTGTGTTCATAGGCTACTCACTCACTCAGAGTGCATATTTCTGCCTTGACCCTACCACAAGGAAAATTTTTGTCTCCAGACATGTGAAGTTTGTTGAACATCAGTTCCCTTTTGCAAGTCTCTACAAAACATCTGACACAACCCAAAATCCATGCATTGATACCTGGATTCCAGCACCAATCCAACTGCAACTGCCATCACCACCGGATCCACTCAGCATACCATCGGCAGTTCCCTTCCAGGAGAGTTCCCAGTGTTCAGAACCTGCTACAAGTCAAGACACAGGTATGAGTATTTCTGAACCAATAAGCCTTAATCCAGGAGTAGCAAACCAAACCCAACAGTTAACAAGCACAACCATACTGTCTACCACATCAGCACATTCAGCCCAACATGATGATTTAACCCAGCAGGTAGCGCAGGCCCAGCAGAGTCAACCGACCCATTCAATGACTACTAGGGCCAAGAACAAAATACACAAACCTATTCAAAAATTGAATTTGTCAGCTCAACTATCATCCAGTGGAATCTCAGAACCCACAACAGTAAAACAAGCCCTTCAACAGCCACACTGGCGCAAACCAATGTCTGATGAGTTCAATGCTTTAGTCACCAATGGGACATGGGACTTGGTTCCATCCCAACCAAATCAAAATGTCGTAGGGTGTAAATGGATTTTCAGGACTAAACGAAAATCTGATGGTACCATTGACAGGTATAAAGCGAGATTGGTGGCAAAGGGTTTTCACCAGCGACCAGGAGTGGACTACATGGATACATTTAGTCCTGTGGTGAAGCCAACAACAGTACGAGTTGTTCTCAGTTTAGCAATTTCACGTGACTGGCATCTTCGCCAACTAGACGTCAACAATGTATTTTTACAAGGTACTTTATCAGAAACAGTATATATGCAACAACCCCCTGGTTTTGTTGATCAGGATAATCCTTCTTATGTTTGCAAATTGCGTAAGGCAATCTATAGTCTAAAACAGGCCCCTAGAGCGTGGTACAATGAGCTACGTGTGTTTCTACTTCAGTCAGGGTTCACCAACTCCACAGCTGATACATCTCTGTTTGTGTTGAACAAATCTCCTGCCTTAATATACATTTTGGTTTATGTCGATGACCTGATTATAACAGGAAACAATACAGATATGGTGAACAGTTTCATTGACAATCTGGCACACAGATTCTCAATAAAGGATCTAGGTGCTTTATCTTATTTTTTAGGAGTGGAGGCAGTACAAAATAAACATGGTATTCTACTATCTCAGAGGCGATACATTCTGGATATTTTAGCACAAACAAAAATGACTGATGCAAATCCGGTCCTTACACCAATTCCACAAACACCACAACTTACTATGCAATCAGGAACACCTTTGGATGATCCATCTGAATACAGGACAATTGTAGGCTGTTTGCAATATCTTTTGATTACAAGACCTGACTTGTGTTATGCAGTTAACAAGTTGTCCCAGTATATGCACTCCCCAACATCTTTACACTGGCATTTTGTTAAAAGACTACTACGGTATCTGTGTGGAAGTATTGATGAAGGCATCCAACTGCATAGAAACTCTTCTATCCAATTACATGCCTTCTCAGATCATATTCACAGTAACAGTGATCTACAGGTATTTTCTGATGCAGATTGGGGGGGCAACAAGGATGACTTCTCCTCCACAGGTGCTTACATCGTGTATCTTGGTCGTAATCCGGTTTCCTGGAGCTCAAAGAAACAAAAATCAGTGGCACGATCATCTACTGAGGCAGAGTACAGGGCGGTTGCAAATGCTGCAGCTGAACTGAACTGGTTAACATATCTTCTCACGGACCTGGGTATCAACTTGTCCAGATGTCCGGTAATCTATTGTGACAATGTGGGAACTACTCAACTTTGCGCTAATCCAGTGTTTCACTCGAGGATGAAACATATTGCCATAGACTTTCACTTCATAAGAAGTCAGGTTCAAAATGGCTCACTTCGTGTTGCTCATGTTTCCTCGGCAGATCAATTAGCTGATGCTCTTACCAAACCTTTATCAAGCTCAAGATTTTGTTTATTAAAATCCAAGATTGGACTTCTATCTAGATGTCCATCTTGAGGGGGCATGTTGACAGGTAAAGAAACATTCAACTGACCAAGTAAGGATCAGTTCAAAGAATGCTACAATTGTGCACACCTGAAGACTAGGAAACAGTTTAGCTATCTACTTGTAATTCTGCATACTTAAAGGAGTCTGTTACTCCTGTTTGTACCTTGTATAAATACCTTACATCTGTGAGTAAAAGAAATCAACTATTCTAAAGTTCAATAAAATGAATTATCTTCTGCTTATCTTGTTGAGTCTATTTCCTTATAACATGTTAGATTAGGGCACGTAAATTATGGTTCTATAAAGAACATGAGTAATCTAGGATTAATCTCTAAATGTGAATCTGAACATGTTGAAAAATGCATAGCAGTTCACAATCTCAAATCCATAGATCATCGTTCAAAACAGTGATCAGAAAGTTCGAAATTCTTGATCTTATACATAATGATGCATGTGATTTAAAGGAAACTTTAAGTCATGGAGGTCATAAATACTTCGTGACTTTCATCAATGGTTTCAGTAGATATGCATATGTGTATCTATTAAAATCAAAGGATGGGGCCTTGGGGAAATTTTTAATCTGTAAGTCAGAAGTCGAAAACCAACATAACAAAAAAATCAAGAGAATACGGTCGGATAGAGGTGGTGAATATGATTTCACATCACCATACACACCACAACAAAATGGTATTGCGGAACGTAAAAACCGTACACTAGTTAACATGGTGAATGCTATGCTATTAAGTTAAAATCTACCATTATATCTATGGGGGGAAGCAGTATCATCAGCATGTTATATTCTAAATAGAGTTCCTAGAAAGAAAATCAATTCAATTGTGTATGAACAGTGGTTTCGTCGAAAACCAAACTTAAGTCATCTCAAAGTGTGGGGTTATATTGCCTATGTGAGGAAAGCATACCTAATGAGACCCAAATTGGGTGATAAGACGAACAAATGCGTGTTCATTGGTTATTCTCGTAATAGTATGTGTTATAGATTTTTAAATCTTGAAAACAATACTATTATTGAATCATTAGACGTTGAATTCTTTGAGAATTTAACGAGAACAAATTCCAATCCTAGTGATTTAGGAAGATTGGAAATAAAAAATGATTCAAGTTCTATAGAAACTAGAAACTTAGAAAAAACAATTAATGAACAGTTCAAGAACCTGTCGTTCAAGAGACGATTCAAGAAAATGAATCAAGGAGAAGCAAGAGGCATATAACATAAAAATCTTATGGTCCTGATTTCCTTGTTTATTTAGTTCAAGGAGATAGAACAATGATTAGAGAACAAACTGAATATGTTTTAAATATTGAAAAGGATTCGTCTACTTTCAATGAAGCGATGAGCTCTAGAGACTCTCACTTTTGGAAAGAAGCAACTAATGATGAGATGAACTCCATTTTGTCAAGTATGCGAGTGTCATTGGGAGTCTTATGTATGCGATGAATTGCACAAGACCGGATATTGCATATGCAGTTGGACCATTGAGTAGATTCACAAGTAACCCCGAAAAAAAACATTGGAAAGCAATTTATAGAGTTCTAAAGTACTTATAGAGTACCGTAATTTATGGTTTGCATTTCCAAAACTATCCCGTTGTTTTGGAAGGTTACAACGATGCAAGTTGGAATAATATCGAGTCAAATTCCAAATCAACATCTGGTTGGATATTTATTTTAGGTGGGGATGTTGTATCTTGGAGTTCTAAGAAACAAACATGCATTTCAGATTCAACTATGTTGGTAGAAATGATTGCCTTGGCAGATGCTTGTAAAGAAGCCGAGTGGTTAAGAAACCTTCTTGTCGATATACCACTGTGGAAGAAGCCAACTCCGGCAATAAGGATACATTGCGATAGCCAAGCAACATCATTCATAGTGGCAAGTAAGACTTACAATGGTAAATCTAGACATATAAGTCTAAGGCACCAAATGTTGAGACATTTACTCAAGAATGGAGTAATTATTATAGACTATATCGAGTCTAAAAAGAGATCCTTAACGAAAGGTTTATCTAGAGATATGATCTCTAAAACATCCAAGGGAATGGGGTTAATGTTTATTGATTTTAATCAATCACCTTTAATGGGAACCCAACCTACATCTTGAAAGAGTTAAGGTTCAATGGATACAAACAAGTTAAAGAGTGATCATGGAAAACACTAGCAATATGTAATCCCCATTCTTGAATTCTTGTGTTGGTCATGTATGATAGAGGATGAATTAATCTTCTTAATAAGTTTTATTTCTAAGTAGTGACTCACAGGATCACTTCATTTGAACTTACCTATATGAGCATTGAAACTGGCCGGTTTTTATGAGAACTTGACAATCTCTATAATGCTCATGAAATCAGGGTATTGCATATGGACATTCAAATGCAGGGTAAATATATTACTCTTGTATGGAAGCTAGTATGTGCAAAAACTTTGGTTTATCATCAAAATTCCTTGGTTCAAGATCCGTTCACCACAGCACTTGAGAAAACTTTGAATTGTTTGCACCAAGTGAAGGTTCAAGTCCTGAAGAAACCGATCATCTATGTACAAAATTTTACGATAATGTCTAAAGTTCTTGTTATTCTTTTCTTCCTAGTTTTTTGTAATGAACTACGACTGCTTGATCCCTATATGGGTAAGTAGGCAACCGTTGTGCGGTGCAACTATTCCTAATAATAAAACTTTAAGTCTTTTTCAAAACTTGATTCTATTTCGAAAATGGTAGGGGAATGTTAGAAATATTTTCGAAATATTTGTTTTGGGTCTGTCTGACGGAACAAGTTTGAATTTGGAATTCAAAAGACATGTCTGATCTTGGAGAGATTCATATTGCTTATGATCAGGTGGTTACAAAGGTAACTATATCCAATGGTTGCAAACGCACCTTGTTGGATTTGTTGGTTACGAATGGAACCCATTCATTAGAGACACATCTCTTCATAAACATGCATATAACTCCTAGGCTCTTCATAATATTGGATTGTTCAAGGAGAACATATATATCAAAAAATCTCTGCAATATTAGTTACTTAATTAGGTTCTATTCTTTAGGCATTGTCAGTATCAAGAGTGTTCTTGGGTGTGATCAAAGAGTGAACATTTGACATCACAGTTAGATTCCATTGTATTCTGACGACGATATTTCTTGGAATCCTTTATGCATTTCTATGGGAAGAAATATTGTTTGAAAGATAGCGATTACCTGCCTTGGAGTGCTTCATTATTTATTGTTTTCTCCATCAGTTTCTCAACAGGTCGTACGGCATACTTAGTGGCAAGATTATTATTTTCTTTTTTTTTTGTTTTTTGAAAAAACTTAAAGGGCAAAGGTTATATAAAAATTTAAACTTCTTTTAGTAGAAAAAGTCTACTACCTATAAGTTCAGGTATAGAAAAAACAAAAAAAAATTCTCACCCCGCTATTGATGAGTTGAACTTAGATCGTCGGTATAATTACCGAACACCTTTACCACTATACTACGTTCATATGCAATTGACATGATGTTGCTGCATAATAGGTCAGAAGCAATGTAGTGCCTTTAGTGCATAGGCCATGTACGCCTGTTTACTCACTGGTGATTATCAAATGAGTAGCAACGTTACCAAAAAAAAAAAGAAACGGAAAGAACATACCTATTGACACAATAATGCTGTGTATTCTAAGAATAACACACTTACTGGCAAGTTAAGAAGCACGTTAACTTAAGGTACAAACAACGAACATCCTCTAAAAAAGGTCTACATTCATCACCAAAGGACAACGGCTTTATTTATGGACAATATTGGTGCATCCCACCATTCAAGAAATGTACTAATCTATCAATTTTAATTCTTCACCAATCGGCATCAAGTTTCCTTTTTTTTCTTTTTCTTTCTTGTAAATTGACATTAATTTAAGAAAATATGAAACTCACCCCTAACTCTCTTAAGTCAAGATTTTAGTCAAAGATTTATATAAACAATACAAAACTTGTATAAAAAATCAAGGTGAACAAATTTACCATGCATAAAACCCTCCCATATTATCTTTTATAAAGAAAAACTATTTTCATTAAAAATGAGACAAAAACCCCATTTCACTTAATACTAATTAAATTTAGATTTTAATTATTTTCAATATACCCGAGATGCCCTTCCATATATAACCTAGGTATGTTAATTTTCTTCTTCTTGTTCTTCATCTCCCCACCACCATCACGAACAACAACAATACTTCCTCCGCCACCATCACCAGCAGCGACACCATTACCAGCAGCGACACCATCACCAGCAGCGACAGTACCTTCTCCGCCACAACAACACCTTAGTATCCTTCACCAACACCTCTTCTCTTCTTCTTCTCCTCTCCACCACCATCACCAGCAGCAACAATACCTCATCCGCCACCATCACCAGCAACAACAGTACCTCCTCCGCCACAACAACACCTTTGTATCCTTCACCAACAACACCTCCTCCTTTCCCATCGCTTCCTCGTCGTTATTGTTTCTCCTCCACCACTATATGTCCAAATCCACCACAACAACACCTCTTCTTCCTCCTTATATCCTCTACAAACATCACCAACACCTCCAAATCGTCATCGCCGAAAATCATCAACAAAATATAATGATATATCATCATTGTCGAAATTAGGGTTTTTTGTTAGTGAAACGTCAGAAAAACTATGAAACCTTTTTAGGTTTCATAGTTTTTTTTCATCTGTAATTTTATTTGAACCAAAAAAAATGATGGAACCTATTTTTTAGTTGAAAATCAGTGAAACCTTTTTTTTTTACAGAAAAATGTAATTGATATGTATGAAACCTTATTCGGTTTCATTGTTTTTTTATATGATGAGACATTTTTTTACAAAAAATATAATTTAAACAGATGAAACCTTTTTTGGTTTCATTGTTTTTTTTCATCTGTAATCTTATTTGAACCAAAAAAATGATGGAACCTATTTTTTAGTTGAAAATCCGTGAAACCTATTTTTTTACAGAAAAATGTAATTGATGTGTATGAAACCTTATTCGGTTTCATTGTTTTTTTATATGATGAGACATTTTTCTGCAGAAAAATGTATTTTAAACAGATGAAACCTTTTTTGGTTTCATTGTTTTTTTTCATCTGTAAATTTATTTGAACCAAAAAAAAAAATGATGGAATCTATTTTTAGTTGAAAATCAGTGAAACCTATTTTTTTTACAGAAAAATGTAATTGATGTGTATGAAACCTTATTCGGTTTCATTGTTTTTTATATGATGAGACATTTTTTCTACAGAAAAATGTACTTTAAACAGATGAAACCTTATTCGGTTTCATTGTTTTTTTATATCCTGAGACATTTTTTCTTCAAAAAAATGTAATTGAAATGGATGAAACCTTATTCAGTTTCATTGTTTTTTTATATGCTGAGACATTTTTTCTTCAGAAAAATGTAATTGAAATGGACGAAACCTTATTCGGTTTCATAGTGTTTTTTTCATCTGTTTTTTTTATTTGAATGAAAAAAGAAAAACTATGAAACCTTTTTTGGTTTCATAGCGTTTTTTTCATATGTTTTTTTTATTTGAATGAAAAAAGAAAAACTATGAAACCCCAAAAGGTTTCATCCTTTTTTTTCATCTGAAATTTTATTGAACGAAAAAAAAAAAACGATGAAACCAAAATTGAACATAATTGAATCATAAATAAATAAGGGTGAAAACAAATGGAATTGAAACTTTCTATCTTTGAACCTAAGTATGAAAGATTGATTTCAAAACAGATGAAACCTAAACCTAACATATGATGAAACCATTTTTGATTTTGATCTATGATTTTGTTTTTATTTTAGGTTGAAAATGTTACTGATGATAATGAACAACCGTTTCGTCAATATTTTGAAATTGGTTTGATTCTGATTCTAGTTGTAGATGATGCAGATGAGGATGACGAAGTTATTGATGATGAAGATGAAGACGAGGATGATGAAGATGAAGACGAGGATGATGAAGCTATGATGATGGAGATGAAGACGAGGATGATGAAACTACTGATGATGAAGATGAAGACGAGGATGATGAAGCTATTAATGATGAAGATGAAGACGAGGAAAAAATTCCGTAAGGTGAAGGGGAAAAAAATTCTGTAAGGTTAAGGTGAAATGGGCGTGATGGGCGTGAATAGTTTCTGAAGTTGGACTGAATAATAAACAAAGGTAATATGGACAGTTGGTTTATAATGGATTTTTTTGTGTTAAATTTATTTTGTTGGGTTTTATGTAGTTGGATAGTGACACCTTTGAGCTTATACCATGACATGTAAACAATATGCCTAATTCTCTTTGGCTTCATTTTACCTAACTCTTGCTGTTCACCTTGACGAACAACATCTACTACCCGTGGAACCCTTTGACACCCCCTGACTGCGTTGTCTTAGTTCTTGTTTTTCCTTCTTTTGTTTTTTTTGTCTTTTTTAGTGGCTTAATTCAAATGCATATTACCACAATAAACATGCACTTCGAAAACGTTAATTGCACATCCATTTATATCCATCTCTAAAATTGAAGTGCATGATGCCTCGAACGCCAGTATACCGAAAATTCTGGTGCAAAAGGAAATAATGTTGCGCCATTTGTATAGCAACAAAATAACCAGATTGCCATTACAGGGAATATGTTGCACCACTGTTTTATGGTCAGCGCAGGATAAGCGCAGGGTAAGCGCAGGTTAAGCTCCACACGCATAGAGTACAATTTAGAGACTTTCGAGTTTTTTTTTCCCCTGATGTTTCACACACACATATATCTTCAAATGCAATCCAACGCTACTTGTAAACTTACTACTAATCTTAAGAACCCAAATGAAAACGATTCTTGATTGATTTCTGGTTTCTTCAATCAAATATTCAGTTTCCTGGTAACGTTGTCTCTTCACATCCAATTTAATTTTGTTCTTGGGAGACTTTTGTGATAGTGGTTATTTTTTACTGTTAGGGTTTTTCGATATTAACTTATTGTTTTGGTTTCTTGAATGGATCATGAGAATTTTAATTTTATTATATAGAGGATGGTGGGGGTGCCTTGGATTGTGAAATGAATGGCTGTGCCTACTGTTTTCTTTGGGTAATTTTTTTCTTCAAATTGTTAGGTTTGCTTAGGAATTTGATTTGGGAATGCTTAGATGTTATTTGGGGTTTTGCAGTTCAATTTGATGTGAATGCTTTCTGGTGTTTCAATGATTGTAAATAGTGAATTAAGATTTAGTTTCTTGAAGGAATAATGATGGGTTGTGTTGGGTTTCATGGTTTCAGTCCTGAATAATAAAGTTTGTGTTATAGGTTTGGTCTGTTGATTCCTGCGTACACGAGCTCAAAAAGTGTAGTTTTACATAATTTGTAGTTGGGGAGTGCTAGTTTCCATTGGTGCAGGGTGAGCATGTGGTTGGCCTTTTGTCAGGGCGTTTATGTTTTAAGACGGGATCATTATTTTGTGTACGCAGATCAGTAGAGGGCATTGGAGATGTTTTTGTTGTATTAGGCTGACTAGTACTGAGGTTCCTTCTGAATAACAGAAATGAGGTGTGTCATTCCATTAGTTAGTTGAAACTTGACAATTCTATTCAGAATTTAAGACATTTCCTTTAGAATATTACTATGTGACATAGTTTGCATTCTTCTATTCTAGGCCTTAAGTCGGATTGTATGACAAAACGGTTCCCTAATCCTTATTACAGTAAAAGCACGTGGGGATATTTCTTCCTTTTCATTGCACAAAAAGATCAAATACTTATTAATCTTTAGAACCAATTGAAGCTTGTGCTGAGTGTCCAGTGAATGGCACATCAAAACAGTTATATGCTTATTTATTAATACTTCTAGTCTTTTGTGGAATAATAGAAGGCTTTATATTAACTAGAAAAAAAAAATTGTGCATCCTCTGAGTCTGTACCAAGACTGGCATCATGTCACAAGACTTGGATAGATGGTTCTTTTCAATTGCTGCATAATAAGGCTCCTCTTTAACAGGAGGGAAAAACAGGGTATAAATTTGGCTTCAATTGAGAAGTTAGATGCAAAGGAAAGTTGTCTTGATCTATGTACCAATCTAGATACTGGTTTTGAGTTGTGAATTTGTGATATTTCATTAATATTCATAGCTGCACCACTTTTTGTTGGAAGTCATAGATTACCCTATTCTTTATCTTTTTGGCCATTCTCTGCTCAAAATGGATCATCTTACTATTGGTTTACTAGTATTTGGGATGTTGCAAAAGACAATTATGTATCTAGAACATAGTAATGGTATTGAAATAGTGCCTCAAATTGCTTTATGGATGAAAGCTTTACTTGTTAATTTAGGTAGCTTCATATATCGTGATATAAACTTCGCCCCATTAAGATTTTGATTACCTATAAGATAAATGGCGCGCTGGGAATTTATGGTGAATGAATTGCATATACATCATAGTCAGGGATATTTTATTAGTTAGGTTCTTGGACTTGGTGGTTCATTCAAGTGCATATGGTGAGCCATTCAGGATATAATATTTTTTCCTTGTCTAGAAGGTTTTAACTTGTCTGAGAAACGCCTGTTAATAGCTAGCTCTTTTGCAAAAAATACTTTAAGGATGATATTAATATTATATATCTAACCCCTTCTTAGTCAATGATATTTCTTTATGAAGCAAGAATGAATGCTGAACCCCTCAACTTGAGATTCAAATAGGCCAAATAAGTTGAAACAAAAATTTACGTTCAAGATGGTGTTGTAGTATTGAAAAGCATTATTGGTGCTACACATAGGAACTTAACCAACACAAAAGTTGTTTCTGACTGAAGTAGCTTTTTGTAATCTTTTTATGCCTTAGCAGTGTGCATGTTGATGTTTCAGATTATTCACCTTTCTGCATCGTAAATCACCATCTTATCTGATAAAGACAACCCAAGAGCTAAGTGGTGACCAGCACCATGTCTGAATTGATTGATGGTCTCCCTCATGCTGTTGCTCTTCAGTGTCTTGCGCGTGTGCCCTTTTATAGTCATCCTAGTATGCAGCTTGTTTGCCGCTCATGGAGGGCTGCAGTTCGTAGTTCCGAACTCTTCAAAACTCGTAATGAACTCGGAGCATCTGAGGAGCTCTTGTGCGTCTGCACATATGATCCCGAGAATTTATGGCAACTCTATGATCCTCTCAAAGACATGTGGATCACATTACCAATTTTACCCTCAGAGATCAGGCACCTCGCAAAATTTGGCGTGGTATCTACTGGTGGAAAGCTGTTCGTTCTAGGTGGTGGGAGCGATGCTGTTGACCCAGGGACAGGTGACCATTACGGGATATTTGCAACAGACGAGGTTTGGTGTTATGATCCAATACTTCGTCACTGGACTCAGCGGACATCCATGCTTGTACCTCGTGCAATGTTTGCATGTTGTGTATTGGATGGAAAGATTGTTGTTGCAGGTGGGTTCACCAACTGTCGAAAATCAATATCAAAAGCTGAAATCTATGATCCAGATAAGGATGTCTGGATTGCTATACCAGATCTTCACCTCACACATAATTCAGCTTGCTCAGGGATGGTTATTGGTGGAAAGGTACATGTTTTGCACAAGGGGCTATCGACAGTACAGGTTTTGGAGAACTCGATGCTCCAGTGGGCAGTTGTGGATTACGGTTGGCTTCAGGGTCCAACTGCTTTCGTCCGAGGAGAGCCTTATGTGTTAAGTCATGGGATAATTTTTAAGCAGGAAAAGGAGCCTAGACGAAAAAGGGTTGTGGCTTCAGCATCAGAATTCCAAAGTCGAATTGGTTTTGCAATGATTGGGATTGGTGATGAACTTTACATGATTGGAGGTGTGATTGGGCCCGGCCGGTGGAACCTAGACATCAAACCTTTGTCAGCCGTGGATGTTTTGACGGTTATGAGTGACAGACCTAGTTGGAGACAAGTTGCACCGATGACACAATGCCAGGGCACTATTCTTGGGTGTACAGTGCTGAAGATATAGGCCTTACTGAGTGAAGGTTGTAGTTGTGTGAGACTGGATTTTGTACTATGGTGTTTTTAGGTGATATCCCAATGGGAAGTGAGAGAAAGAAGAATTGAAAGCCCTTGGAGTAGAAAAGAGTCCTCTGCATTGATTGATAACCATATAACTCTGACCTTCTCTTTTCTTCGTTATATTCTGTAAGAGTTTTGAGAAGGATTGTTTTCACAGGTTACTTTAGTGAAGCACAACATTTAAAGTATCACATTAGTTTATATGAATTAGTTACTAATACTCTTTGTTTGTTCTTTGAATTCACTCGAGTTTGGAAATTAAAATCAAAAATTAAAACTGTAGTACTTGGATTTTTTTTTCAAGGTTTTTTATTTTGTATTTCCACTTCTAACTTGGGTTCGTGTCATTCCATGTAAATCTACTGTACAAATTTGGATTCCCTGGGTACTCAAAATGAATAGCTAAACTCTCGGATTTCACTTGGATGAAAGCTTGGGAATGAAATCCATCCACTTTATGGAAGAAAAAAGCCTAGAAGTAAATCACATTGAAAAGATAATTTCACTGAATGTGTTCTCATGTTACAACTTACAAGGTCTCCGTAACAAAATGAAACGTATATTTTCCTAAAACAGAGAAAAAGCCTTGACAACAGAAACAATAACCATATTATGTTAATTGAACCACTGAATAACAATCAGGTGATGAAGTCATTAATGATAAATACAATCAACTAATGGCTGCTCCAAGCATTTTCGATCTACATTGTTTTCTAACCTTGTACTGTGACAGACAGGAAAAAACAACAACTTGGTTTCCTTTTGATCGAGTATAGAGTGGTGAAAGGTCAACTTGAAGAAAGATTCTGTTTCTGATACTCCATATGTTTTGCCAAGTTATCTCTCATGGATTCCCCCAGGGGATATACTTGTTGACAACTTTCATTTCCATATCCAGTGTCATGGTGATCAGATAATGGAACATCAGGGTGAACTTTATCACCGTTATCAATAATAATGTTGTGAAGTAAACAGCAAACCAAAATTATACTAGGAAGTTTTTGCTTATCTGGTCTCCACATAACTTTATGAAGAATTCTCCAAGTACCCTTCAATTGTGAAAACGCTTTCCCAGCAAGCGAACTTGCTGCAATGTGGTTCTCATTAAAATTAGCCATGGAACCCGAGAGATTATCATCCTCATAAGGAGTGATAAGCCATGGAAGAAGGGGATATTCATTCCCACCTACTAGATACTCCTTAATTTCAACTCCGTTGGACAAAGCTTTAACGCTGTCATTCAGACGATCCCCGGTCTCACAGAGCTTGTAGAACGCAGAAAATTTAAACAGCCGATCAACCGTCATCCCCCCTGGCCATCCGGTTACAATATCTAGAAATCTCAATTGATCATCCACGATACCCTGCAATAACATGCTGTAGTTCTTCATTTCATCACACCAATCATCAGAGGTTTCAACAGCTGGAAGTGTCATGATAATGTGGGTTGCACCAATAGCCCCACAACAATTCGGCAAACCAAAAGACACTTCAAACCTGGCCTTAATCTCCTCAGCTTGGTCAGGTTCAGGCCACTTCAAATGGTGCCTGGCTCGTTCTTCAATAGCCTCAATAAATCTCCATGTAACTTGAGAAACAGTAGATTGTCCAACTCCAAAAGAACGCCCAACTGAAACTTGGGAATCCCCAGATGCTAATCTTCTTAGTGCAATAGCAACTTGTTTCTCAACACTTAGTAGTCTACCTTCAATGTTAATTAGACCCGAAGGAGGCCTCGATACAAGATCCTCTCTAACTAATGAACATATATAGTCATAAGTGTTTCTTGTCACCCTAAAAAAGTGTTTGAATCCTTCAGCTTCATTCTTAGGCACCTCTGAACCTGAAGTTTGAACATTCCATCCTCAGTTACAAAAAGGGACAAAATGGAAAAGTACTAAATTGGCAATCTAGGGTTTCAGTAATATCAAAATCTAATGAAACCTCAACTACACATTTTCTTGATGTTTGATTAAACTTTCATTAAACATATGAAATCAAAAAGAAAGGAAATTGAAATGATCAATTCCAAAGAAAATAGTGAGAAAAAATTACCAGAAGAATTTTTCTGCCAGAAATTATTCCACCAGTCAGCTTCAATAGATTTGGGTTCTAAAGGTTCTAAAGAGTCTACGGTTATATCAATGCTTGCATCCCTTATAAACTTTTTGGGTTTTTTCTTTGATTTCCTTTTGAATTTCTTCACAGGAGCCATTCTCAGAGACAGAAAAAAAAATTTAAGAAAAATAGGGGGTATTGGTTCAAGAGGGTGCAACTAGCTTTCGAGCTACTTTCCTACTTCGCCAGGAGGGGACTGGGTTGGGGCTAGGGAGTATGAATTGTTGTAAATATAATTTCTGGATAATTTAAAAAGACGAGGTTCAAAGTTGAATAAAACTTGAATTTTAGAGCTTTTGATCTCATTTAAGAGAATATAGACCTATAATACTCCTTTCGTTCTAGAAAAAAAAATTAGTGTTATACTAAATATGATAAAATAGGATCACTTAATAGTAAAATGATAAAACTCCAAATTCATCACATTTTCATAATAACAGTAATGCTTCTGTTTGATTAGTGTTAATGTTAATGATTAAAATTGGTATTAGTGTTAGGTTAAGAGTTTTTTTTGAGAGAGAGATAGTTAGGTTAGGGTTACTGTAGAAGAAGAAAAAAAAGTTTCTTTGAGATCTTTATGATCTAAGTGATAAATGTTTAATTCAAGTAATGAAGACGAATCTTTATCTCGTAAACCAAAAAAAAAAAATACACATTAACTATAATGGAGTTCCGGATATGGCTTATCTTTTGGATTGTGAGAATGATTTTACTCAAACTCAAATTTTTATGAGTCAAATCTCGAAGATGAATATATGGATGAGGAAACTTATGCTAATAATACACATGTATGCTTCTAGACGAGGTTTAATGTCCTTTTTATCGGTTGAATTCTTCGAAAATTAAATTTTTACAAGCTAGTTTGATTGTCCAGTGTTGGGTTCGGCTTATAAATTATGGTCGAACCTTGTTATAGATGAACAATTTGGCTTGTAATGGAGAGCGGAACTGTGATTGTATGACATACAAATGAAAAGTTCGGTCAAAGCGAAAACACTATTATTAGCCAAATTTGTAACTTGTAAATTCCGCGCCAAACTTACTTGTTCCAAGTTCAGCTGATAATAGGTGCAATATTAACCAACCGAACTTTCTTATCTGTGTCATACAAAGAAAAGTTCGGGTAACTATGATGACAGCCGAACCTCATACTTATATTTAATATAAAATACAAGTTAAAGTTTCGGCTAAAGAAGTGCATTTCGTACCAAGCAAACATTAAATCTATTAGGTTAGTCATTGTGTTTCGGCTGATAATTAAGATTTCGGATCAACCGAACCCTTAGGGAACAACAGTTTTTTGACATCTAATCTCGTGATATTCTTGTAGATCGTTCATGAACCTATACCAATGGATAATCAACTAAAGGCTATTGACATAATTTATGAAGATAATAAAGACCACTTCCATAATAACTTGGTAGGTAACCAATTGATGTTTTACTTTATTTTCTCAAGTATATTCCAAATCTTTACTAATTTTATATTTGAACTTGCCTCCATGTAGGCATGGGAATCTAAACCTGAAGCAAAGGCTTGGGCTAAACAACATGGAAAGAAAATAAATCACGTGCTAGTTGGCAATAATCACAGCCAGGATGACCGGTTTGAGCAGGGTCGACCCTCTAGCTAAAGCAAGCAAAGCCTTGCTTGAGGCCACAAGTTTGAGTGGGCCATAAAAAAAAAAAAACTTCTGAAACTAGTTTTAAATAAATCTCCCTTAACCGGCTCCGTGAAAGTAAAACAACGAAACTCTTCTACTTCTAGGGTCCATAAACAGATAAATTCATATATGTATGATTTTTTCTTTTTAATACAATTGTTTCAATTGTTGATCAATGTTGTTTTTTTTTTAACTTAATCAACTGGGGTTTCCTATCCTTCATTAAATCATCGATGATCGATCTATCTTAATTTGTGTAATTATATTTTAATGTTTTTTGCTTAATAATAAAGATTTTATTAATCACCAAAGAAGTACAAGGGGACTCGTAATAAAAAGCACACGAAAAAAATAATGAATTCGACACAACGCGCTCTTATAACACGAGTACACCTAAATACAAAGTTAAAAAGACAACTGAGAAGAAACTAAAAGGAAAGGTGAGGCCTAACTAACTAAGGAAATTACACAAAGTGAAAATAAGAATTATCATGGAATTCCAATCTTGTCAGGAAATCAGCCTTGCAGAGTATCTGACTATCTGGTTTCTGCCAAGTAAAACAACCTTCTTTGCTAAAGCATCAGGAAAAAAGTTAATCTCCCTAAAAAAATGACGAAAGTGAATTTGCTCCAATGAACAACATATGTAATTCCATCGACAAAAAAAAACTCAAGGGAGTTTACCATTAGAAAAGCAGCAACACAGGCTTTGGAGTCAGTTTGAATCGGAATTCTTCTGTTGTTATCTTCAATAGCCCATTCCAATGACGAAAGAACATCCATTATTTCATCTACAAAGTTAGTTGCAATCTCCAAACCACCAATCTCAACAAAATAAAACCTCCCACATGATCTCTACTAATAAAACCACAACCAACTACACCAGGATTACCCCTTGAAGCTCCATCACAACAACACAGGGTAATATTCTTTACAGGTAAATGGAAGAAACATTTTATAGCTCTTATAGTTTTAATTTTCCTGCAAACCATTCCAAAATACATTAAAACTTTGACATCATAAACTTTATTCCACATAGCACCATGTATCCTAACTTCACAATCATGGGTATTATTAATAACTCTCCGCTTCACCTTCTCAATATTATATTGCTCATTGTCAAAAAATATTATATTCCTTGTGAACCACCATTGTACAACAACCAGCAGTACCAAACTTCTTGAACAACAGGACTTTTGAATTTGCTAAAAATGAGAATTCGATTTTGATATAATTGCTTTGTTGTATATTAATATATAAACTCTAGTAGTAATTCAATTACAAATGTTAAGGTAATAAGGTTATCAGGTACTTAGGTTAATTACTGATTTACTTCATCTGTCATAGAGAGATTGGCAATTGATGTATACAAATATACAATTGTAAATTACTGATTTACTTAGGTATTTAGGTTAATACAATTGCTATGATAGAGAGTTCAATTGTCGACTTTCAGACGACTATAATTGAATGCTTTTCTTGTTAACAATGTTAATAAATTTTTTGTTATATATAGTTTCTTTTTGTTAACAAGGGGCAAAAAAAAATTGCTTTAGGCCACAAAAAAAACAAGACCGGTCTTGAGTTTGAGATGATTTGTAAAAGAAGTGGGGAAAATGTAAGTGGGAAGAAAAATGGTTATGTGTATCATGGGAACAACAGGAGAAAGAATAAGACAAGGAATGACATGAATGGTATAAGTGAACGATAGTGTCGAAACCTCTCTATAATACACATAGCCTCTATTTCATTAATCAGTCATAAGTTCCTTTCTCATTACAACCTTGTTCTTAAGTAGGAAAAAGGAAACTATCAGATCCAAAGATTAATAAAAGATCTTTACTTTCTACTAACATCTCTCAGATGTCTGTTAACCCTATTTATTATAACTGATGACAATTACCAAAATTAGGGTTGCACATAATACAGGTAAAACAAAATTGTTTATGTCTAAAACCAAATCAAACCATTAATTCAACGGTAATCAATTATTTTAGATTATGGGAAACCGATATATCTCGGGTTGGTTTTAGTTTATACCTAAAACCGAACCGAAACTATCGGTTTAAACCGATTAATAAGTATCGTTAAATCTTAGTAGATTATAGTCGTGGATGTTAAAAATTATAGCCGTGATATACACCCTTTTTTTTGGATAATCTCGAATTAGTCGAAAGACTTTGTACCATTTCAAATTCTTTTTACAAAATAATCTCATACTACGTGTATTTCTTTCTCCCTAATAAACTTGAAAGTTTAGTTTTTTATCGATTTTAAACCTAACGGTAATAAACCGAATCGATTCGGCTCGATTTAGAACCGAACCAAATTTAACTAATGCTAACACCGGTTTTCAAATCATTAAAACCGAATTTATCAGTTTCGACTTTGGTCGAGTCCAAAACCGAATAGATTCGTACCATGTGTATCTTTGACCAAAACTATCCCTTGGTAAAAGATACAATACGAAAACTATTCCTTGCTTACTATAGGCATATGACACCTTCATTCCAAATAAAGGTGCAGCAAGAGTTATAGCGCATGATCACAATCAACTCTGCTTAGGATGTGGTACTACAATGTTCTACTTCATCCCTAATGGCAGAAACAAAGGCTCTTAATCTTCGTATTTCTCTTGCTAGGAAGTTAAATCTGGACAAAGTCATTATTAACGGAGATGCAACAAATGTTCATAAGGCCATTTTGAAGATAATTTAAAAATACCATGGAGCATTTGATCCATAGTGTTGGCCATAAGAGATTCAAGAGCTTTATTTACTGACATTCAATTTAGATCTATTCCCAAAAGCGTAAAGTATATTGAGCATAGTTTTTGTCAACTTGCAATGTACGAAAGTGTAATAAGACGGTGGAATGCACCTTGTATTTCTTCGTACCTCAATTTTAATAAGGTAGTTTAATAAATAAAATTCATCTTTCCTTTAAAAGAAAAGAAAAATAAAATTCCAACAAATTTGATCTACCTGTATGTTGTTACGATGATGGTGTTATATTTAGATGTTTGAATAAAATGGTTACTTTCTTTATCTCTTTTTTTTTGAAAGAAAGACGGGCTTTCAGAGAATCAGAAGCCCTTAAATAAAGACATACCTTATTGAAATCGAGGTTTAATGAAATAGTGCTACACAAGCAAAATGGTTATATTGCTTGGAGTAAAGCTGTTGTAGTGCAGTCCAATAAAATTGATTTAGACTAGCATGTTCTAGGGCAAAGCATAGGACTACAGGAGCCATATAGAATTTGACATGTTTATGCGAGACAGTACAGTCATTTCTTGATTTAAAATTCTAAGCTTCACCCATTAAGAATTATAACACAATCATCTTGTTCCCATATGTATCAACTGTGAAGAAAAGAAAAAGAAAAAAAAAAGAAAAGAAAAAAAAACTCATAATTTTGTTCCCCTTTTTCTTCTGCATCTTCAACTCTATATAATTCATCATTTAGATCTGAGAAAGTTCAATATAGATGGATCCTTCAAGAATTTCTATTCGGACATTTAAATTTTCCGATGTCGATGATTACATGGTACAATATGGGCAAGTGACGAAGAAATGATTAAAGATAGTAAGATGAAAGCACCATCATCGCAAGAAGATGCTCTTAAATACTTAGAAGAAGTTGCGATTCCTCATCCATGGTGTCGCTCAATATGTTTAGATGATCGTTCAATCGGATTAATCATCATGTATCCAGGATCTAATGAATTCATATGTAAAGGAGAAGTGGGTTATACTTTAGCTAGTGAATATTGGGGTCAAGGTATAGCAAGTTAGCAACCACGGCCGTTAAACTGGCTCCGTCTAGTGTTTTTGTAGCTTTCCCACAAATGGAAAGGTTGCAAGCTCTGTGTAATTCAGATAATATTGCTTCTCAGAGAGTATTAGAGAAGGCTGGATTTACCAAAGAAGGTGTCTTGAGGAAATATATTGTCATTCAAGGAAAAACTTATGGATTCTGCTATCTACAGTTTTTTGTCTACTGATTCTATTCCTAGCCAGTGTCTACATACATTTACTTTTGGGTATGTATTCTTGCAACTTGTGTACCTTATCATGGCTTCAATAATATTTATCTGATTTCTGTAAGGGCATAGATTTATATTACAGGCATGTGCGAATTACAGACCGGCAACTAGCAAATCGGTACACCACCAGACAGATTAGTAGTTAAACTGTCTGTAACTTTTGAAACCCGGTGCTGATGGACTGTTTTTTCTTTCTCTTTAGAATAATAACCTGAGAACTTGTGCTGCAAGAGAACCATGTCTCTGTTGGAGAAAATGAATTTGACATGAATTGTTAAAATTAAAATTGATAGTCTTGGTAGAAATGGATCCTAGGATCAATGGGACACTAGCTCAATTATTGGGTGGAAACATTATTTTTATTTTCACTATTTTGTGAATGAAGAACCTTTAGTTAGTCCCACATTGGACAAACTAGAGATGTGTTCTTCCTATATTACCACAAAACTTGCAACTAAGGGAGGGCACTTAGGGTTTAAAAGTTGTTGTGGTTGGGGGAGGACTAAGGCAATAGGCTAGTTGGAGCACACATACTTTTCATACATGTGCGGTGCTTCGACCTGCGTCTTGCGTGCGCTTGGCTTATGCTTAGCGTGAGCTTGGTGTGTGCCTGGCGTATGCCCTATCAAGACTTACCGTTTTTTGTTTATAATTTCCTAAAAAAAAAGGATTCTTACCGTTTTATTTAACCGTGATTAATGCCAAATCAATTTCGAATTTATTTTCATTAATTCGAATTTATTACTCCCTCAAACTTTTGCCTATAAAAGAAAATGGTTTTCTTCATTTCAAACTATCCCAGAGCAGGCTACTATCCCTCGCTCTTTTCACCTCTTCTTGCTTTGCTTGTTTATTTATTTTTCTTATTTTTTCTTCTCCTAAATTGCTGTTAAGTTCTAGAGGGTTAATTGAGTTGTGCTAATTCAATTAATAACGGGCAGTTCTATCCTGGACACAACTTCTCAGTAGGGGTATAACATCTCTCATTCTTGAGGAGTACCCGAGAACTATTGTGTTAAGGACAATTAGCTGAGCAGGTGGCTCTGTCCAGTTTGTGCATCAACATCAGAGTACTTTAAATTTTTTCTAACGTTAACAGTTTATTTTTCTGTTAAGTTTATTCCATTGTTACAGATTTACGACAACAATCTTAATAAAATATTTATATTACTTCTGTTTCAATGGCCAAGAGTGATGTTGACACACCTCAGAAGTTCTGAGGGAAAGACTTCAAAAGATGGCAATCAAAAAAGTTATTTTTTCTGAGTTATCGCATGTTAGATGAATTGGTTCTGAAGCCTTTTAATGAAACTCTGAATGAACCGGAAAATGAAGGAGAGTTAGAAAGTTGGAGTAGACATAATTATATGGCTAAAAACCATATCCTTAACAGTTTAGAAGATGCACTGTATGACGTAATGCAAAAGAAAATTTTAATGCATTTGATTTATGGACTGCCTTAGAAGCTAAGTATGAAGCAGAAACTGCTGGTAGTAAGAAGTTTTTAGTTGCTCGGTTCCTGGAATACAAAATGGTTAATGACAAGTCTGTGGTAGGCCAATTTCTAGAACTTCAGCAAATCATTAATGAAATTATTGCTAAAGGTATGGTAATTGATGAAACATTTCAAGTGTCTGCGGTGATTGAGAAATTACCTACTTCATGGGCTGAATACAAACGAAGACTGAGACATGAAACTGGTGAAGTCAGTATGGTAGAATTGGGTAAGAAGATTCAAGTGGAAGAATTGGTGTGTTCAAAAGATAAAAATGTATCTTCTGCAAGGGACATGTCCAACAAAGCTCATGTCAGCGAACACAAGTCTTCCGCAAGTCTGGACCACAGCAAACGTAAGCCTGGACCGCACAGAAAAGGTATTTTCCCAAAACCAAAATCCGGCATTGGTAAAATTAAAGGTGCATGTTATGTTTGTGGTATTCCTAGCCATATGGCAATACACTGTAGGAAGCGTAAAGACTTTAATAATAAGAAGAATCCCAATGCCAATTTAGTTGAAACAAACAAGAACGAGTTTTCTGGCACGGTGTCTGAATTAAATCTGGTTACCAATGTGAGAGACTGGTGGGTAGACTCTGGTGCTACCAAGCATGTCTGTGGAAACAAAGATATGTTCACCTCCTATCAGAAGGTATGAGAAGGAGAAAAGCTCTATATGGGCAACTCGTCCGCAGCACAGGTTGCGGGAAAAGGAAAAGTTGGGCTGAAGTTCACTTCTGGAAAAACTCTCACATTGAATGAAGTTCTACATGTTCCGGACATCTGCAAGAATCTTGTATCTAGTGGTGTGTTAGATGATAAGGGATTTAAACTTGTATTTGAATCTGAGAAAGTTATTATAACTAAGGGTAAAGATTATGTAGGAAAGTGCTATAAGACTGAGGGTTTAAGTAAATTGAATGTAACCTCTATTGAAATGAATAAAAATGATTCTTCTTATGTTTGTGTGTCGCTGAATGTTTGGCATGGTAGACTTGGTCATGTAAACTATAAATCAATGAATAAACTGGCTAGCATAGGCTGCATACCAAAATTTATTTTGGATAATGAACATAAATGTGAAATATGCGTAGAATCAAAATATGCTAAAAAGTCTTATAAGAAAAATATTCAAGGAAATTCTAAACCCTTAGAATTAATTCACACAGACCTAGTTGACATGAAATCAGTTCAAACTAGAGGTGGTAAAAAATGGTTTGTCACATTTATAGATGATTGCACGAGGTACTGTCATATATATTTACTTAAAGGTAAGGATGATACCTTAGAAGCCTTTAAAATTTATAAACTAGAAGTTGAAAACCAAATAAGTACTACCATTAAAACTGTTAGGTCTGACCGTGGTGGTGAATATGTAATCCCTATAGGAGATTTTTGCATGGACATGGTATTATTCATGAAGTAACCCCTCCTTATTCACCACAATCTAATGGTGTGGCTGAACGGAAAAACCGAACCCTTAAGGAGATGATAAATGCCATGTTAATTAGTTCAGGACTACCTGCGAACTTGTGGGGGGGAGGCCGTCCTCTCAGATTGCTATGTCCAGAGTACCCTTTAAAGGATCAGACAAAACTCCATATGAGTTATGAAAAGGTAGACAACCTTCTTATGCATACTTCAAAGTGTGGGGGTATTTGGCTAAGGTTTCTATCCCTCCACCTAAGAGGACCAAGATAGGACCCAAAACAGTTGACTGTGTCTTCATAGGGTACCCTGAACATACTACTGCATATAGATTTATGGTTGTGAATTCTGAAATATCAGAAATTGGTATGAATACCATTATGGAATCTAGGGATGATGTGTTCTTTGAAAATGTTTTTCCTTTGAAATCTGAATCTCGCATGATACGTGTTGATCACCTAGATGTCCCTTCTACTAGTCAGACACTACCTGTAGAGGAAGATGAATTTGAGCCTAGAAGAGGCAAAAAACTTAGAGTTGAAAAATCTTTTGGGCCAGATTTCATAACTTGTTTAGCTGAGACTAATCCACAGACTTTTAGAGAAGCCATGACTTCTTCTGAAGCTCCATGGTGGAAAGAATCCACTATTAGTGAATAGATTCCATTCTACAGAATGATTCTTGGGATATTGTAGATTTACCTCTAGGGTGTAAACCCATAGGTTGTAAATGGATCTTCAAAAGAAAACGTAAAGTAGATGGAACTGTGGAAAAATATAAAGCTAGATTAGTAGCCAAGGGCTATAAACAAGTATAAGGTGTAGATTTCTTTGACACTTATTCACTAGTTACGAGAATTACTTCCATTAGGATGTTAATTGCTATCGCTGTCATTCATAACTTAGAGATACATCAAATGGATTAAAAACAGCCTTTCTAAATGGTGAATTAGATGAAGAAATTTATATGGACCAACCTGAGGGCTTTGTAGTCAAAGGTTGTGAAAACAAAGTTTGTAAACTGAAAAAATATTTGTATGGATTGAAACAAGCACCTAAACAATGACATGAAAAATTTGATCATGTAACGATTTCTAGTGGTTTTAAAATCAATGAATCTGACAAGTGTGTTTATACTAAACTTGTGAATGATGCCAGTGTGATTGTATGTTTGTCTGTTGATGATACGTTTATACTTTTTACAAACATGGATGTAATTAACTCCACTAACAACATGCTAAATGAGAACTTTGACATGAAAGACTTAGGCCTCGCTGATGTAATCTTAAGGATGAAAATAAGAAGAGAGTCTAATGGATATAGTCTTAGTCAATCTCATTATGTTGAATCTGTACTTAGAAAATATAACCAGTTTGATAGTAAACGTGCTTGTACTCCGTATGATCCTTGTTGTAGACTCAAGAAGAACAAGGGTAGTGGAGTTTCACAACTTGAATATTCACGTGTCATAGGAAGTATGATGTATTTAATGAACTGTACGAGTCCAGACATTGCTTATGCTGTGAGTAGGTTAAGTAGGTATACATGTAATCCGGGACAAGAGCATTGGGATGCACTTATCAGAGTGTTAAGGTACTTGAAGTACACTTTAAACTTTTTTTTAAATTATGAGAGATACCCTGCGGTCCTTGAAGGATATTGTGACGCAAACTGGATAACAGACTCAGAGGAGTCTAAGTCTACGAGTGGATACATTTTCACTCTAGGTTGTGGGTCTGTATCTTGGAAGAGTTCCAAATATACATGTATAGCTCGATCCACTATGGAATCAGAGTTTATTGCATTAGATAAAGCAGGAAAGGAAGCCGCCTGGCTAAGATGCTTTTTAGAAGACATTCCTCTCTGGCATAGGCCTGTGCCAGCTATATCTATACATTGTGATAGTCAAGCTGCAATAGCTAATGCTAAAAACAGCAACTATAATGGAAAGTCTATACATATTCGTAGAAGACACAATTCTCTAAAACAACTAATCTCAACTGGCGTTATTTCTGTTGACTTTGTGAGGTCTAAAGAGAATATCGCGGACCCTTTGACGAAAGGCTTGTCCAAGGAGATAGTTAGTAATGCATCGAGGGGGATGGGGCTTAAGCTCATCAAATAAACTTGCCATGAAGGACACTCAATCTTGCTGACTGGAGATCTCAAGATCAAGGTTTCGAATGAGACAACTAATTTGTGGTGGGTTAAAGGAAACACTATCAGAGAATTTCATTCTCTGTCCATTCCCTATGGTGTAGACGTGATAGTGTGACTGCATCTGAGGATGACTTATCATTAATTCTTAATAAGTTCTATAGTTTCAATGTAAGATTGAAGTGGGGTGTAGCAGTAAACACTCTTGATAGAACTCACCTATCTGAATGAGGAAGTGGGCCGCTTCCTATGAGAACTGAGCTGATTCTCTAGAGCATTCTGAGAAACGGGATATGTCCAGAGCCAAAATGGACACAACGACATGAACTTAACAGCACCTTCAGAGATAGCTCGCGTGGAAGCTATTGATGAACTACACCAAAGGATGAAAATTCAAGACATCGCGTTCACTGTCCATCAAGTAGTTCCGGTAATTTCTCACTAAGCAAAGGTTCCAGACCTTATGGACACCTATTGCTTAAGAGGTATTTCTTGTTTTCTGATTTCTGATTTATATCGGTTTCTTCATTCATGTGGGGGATTGTTGGAGAAAATGAATTTGACATGAATTGTTAAAATTAAAATTGATAGTCTTGGTAGGAATGGATCCTAGGATCAATGGGACACTAGCTCAATTATTGGCTGGAAGCATCATTTCCATTTTCACTATTTTGTGAATGAAGAACCTTTAGTTAGTCCCACATTGGACAAACTAGAGATGTGTTCTCCCTATATTACCACAAAACTTGCAACTAAGGGAGGGCCCTTAGAGTTTAGAATCTTTTGTGGTTGGGGGAGGACTAAGGCAATAGGCTAGTTGGAGCACACATACTTTTCACACATGTGCGGTGCTTCGCACCGAAGTTCGCACGCCTGCGACCTGCGACCTACGTCCTGCGTCCCTGCTTCTTGCATACGCTTGGCGTGAGCTTGGTGTGTGCTTGGCGTATGCCCTATCAAGACTTACCGTTTTTTGTTTATAATTTCCTAAAACAAAAGGATTCTTACCGTTTTATTTAATCGTGATTAATGCCAAATCAATTTCGAATTTATTTTCATTAATTCGAATTTATTACTCCCTCAAACTTTTTCCTATAAAAGAAAATTGTTTACTTCATTTCAAACTATCCCAGAGCAGGCTACTATCCCTTGCTCTTTTCCCCTCTTCTTGTTTTGCTTGTTTATTTATTTTTCTTATTTTTTCTTCTTCTAAATTGATGTTAAGTTCTAGAGGGTTAATTGAGTTGTGCTAATTCAATTAATAACGGGCAGTTCCATCCTGGACACAACTTCTCAGTAGGGATATAACATCTCTCATTTTTGAGGAGTACCCGAGAACTATTGTGTTAAGGACAATTTGCTGAGCAGGTGACTCTGTCCAGTTTGTGCATCAACATCAGAATACTTTAAATTTTTTCTAACGTTAACAGTTTATTTTTCTGTTAAGTTTATCCCATTGTTACAGATTTACGACAACATCTTCAACCTTTGAATTAAGTACCAACGTTTGACATCTAAGCAAGTCTTAAGAACTCACTTCATGTCAAAATGTACTAACTATGCCACTTTGGAACGTGATGCCAATTAGAGCATCTCCAATCGTCGATCAAATTGACGATCAAAGATTAAATTTGATCTTTGATCGCCAAATATCAGCCGCAGCCGTGCGATCAAAAATGAGTTTTAATCGACGAAATCTACTGTACAGGATTAAAAGTAATCGATGATCGACGACTAAAAATTATAATCAAGCGAGATCCTAAAAGTTCGTTTGGACCCAAACGCAAGACCAGCATTTCGTTTAAAAACAAGAGCGAACAGCTAGGAGTTCGCCAGACGCAGCGTTACGTTGAGGCTTCGCCGGCTGAGACGGGAAGCTAGAGTGTCGTTTGTTTCCTAACGAAGCTACAACATTTCGCCTAAACTAACTAATTAACTAAGCGAACAGCAAGAGTGTCGTTAGTTTAGTTTGTTTACTAAACTAATTAAGTACTAAACTAACTAACTACATACTAACATGTGTACTCTAGTGCTAACTAATTAAGTAGTAAACTAACTAACTAACTACATACTAACAACCTAATTACATACTAACTAACTACTAAACTAATCTAAACCGTTTTTAACTACTAACTAATTAACTAACTTAGCTAATGATTTAACCAAGCGGTACTCTAGTGTTCCGCTTGGGTATACCAGGCGGTACGCTAGGACATCGCCCGTCCCATTCTACCACAGGCGAGACGCTACGACACCGTCAAGACCAAGCGAGATACTAGAATTTCGTCCGTCACCCCAAGCGTAGCGCTAAGTGTTCGCCCCATCCCAGACGTAGTGCTAGAAGCCCGCTTGACTATCCATGACTGTTCTTGGGCCGGAGTAAAGATCAAATTTTTTGATCTTTGATCGTTTAGTCTAGTCGCGCCATTGAAGATGCCTTAAAGAGATCATTTTCAAACTCATGAAAGGGGAACCAAAGAACTGATGCTTTATTTTTCTTAAGATATTCTCCTGAATTTTTAAATCACTCCCCATGGTTTTGCCCATTGGCAAGTCCCCAAAACTATATTCATCTGTTTTCTAGAAGTCAATTGAAATTTGGCTTCTATAGATTTTGATAATATAATGCGATACAATTTCATACTAATTCTTTAGAATCTTAGGCAAGCTATTCTCATTTCTCAATCTTATAGTGTACCAGTTCACTGTCTTGTACCACTGTTCTCTCCCCACAGTGGTACAAGAGATAGAAACAAAAATGTTCTCTTGTACCAGTTCACTGTATAAGCAGTGTAAAAATTGTGTCCACGATGACTACCGCATAATCTTTCCCCACAGCAAAAATAACTCAAATTTGATCAAAGGTAGACACGTATTTGCTTAAGAGATAGAAACAAAAATGAACTTCTGCCACCACCTGCAATCATCATTTGGGAACAGGGTATGGAAATTCCACTCATAGTCACTGCTCAATCCTAAGTTTATTAAAACAAATGTCAAAATAAGTTGATAAAAACTAAAGTTTGCTAAACCCCCCACCCCCCCACAAATTCTAGGTTTGGGTAGATCTCGACTTCCATAAAGAGATCTGAATCCGATTTCGAATATGATTTCAATTATGCAACCACGGATCCTTATTCTTTATCCCCATTTTAAGATTTATTTGAGAGCAATAAACTTCAAATTTTGGACCCAAATCAGGGCGTTCTCTTTGATTCTGCTACCTGCTAAGGTTTTCTCATTTGATTATTCACCAAATTGATTCAGCATTATAGAGATTATTGATTCAAATATTTTGGACCAAACTCCTGATTCTTCTCCTAAGTCTCAAATAACAACTCTTCTACTGATTTTTCTCGTCTAAAACTTCCAAAAACATCTAACAACTTTAATTACATCCTTTGTTTCCTTCTCAAACTCAATTTCTTCTACAAACCCAACTTTCCTACATACCCAGTTAGAATCAAACTCCTGATTCAGCTTCTAAAATAAAAGTTTGAAGTTTTTAATGGAGGTGCACAAGAAAGAAGAAGAAAGTAATCGATAGAGAGTGAAATTTAGGGCAGTGTATTGATCTTAACCCACATCAATGAAATATCATAACCCTTCATCCAAATCGATCGTATCTAACCGTCAGATTAAAAAAATTCTAATACTCCGTACCAAAGTGGCAACGTGTAGATAATTATCTAACTAACCTTGTTAACTATTTTAACTGTTTGGTTATTTTGACTCGTTGACTAACGGGTTAACGATCCAAATATAAAATTGGATAAATTTATGATCCAAATCCTTTACCATTTAAAAATTTACGACCTAAACACTAATATGTCCTTAATCTTGCTTTGCATACATATATTACTAAAAGTGAAAGTAGAGCTAATGATTTTGATCATCCTCTTAGTCAAAGCGGTTGTAGCTCCTTAATCCCTCCAGTTATTTTCTACAATTCATCCCATCACAAGGGAGATTTCTGCCTATAACATGTTTGTTGAAATACCGCTATTATATGAAACAAAGTTGATCTTTCTTGATGTAATAGTGATTTTTATCGAAGGGAAGCCTAGTCAGGGTTAATCTCAATCTTAGTTAGGATTCTTTAACAACTTTATCATTCAGACCAATGTAGACATACAAAGCCTTTGTATTCTACTAAGTGAACACGATACTCTTTATTATATTACCGATGTTATCGGTTACATAGATGCTTGATTTTCCATGGGTAGTGTAAAGATTATGATAAAACTAACAAGGGTACTCACACAAACATTCAACAAAGGAAGCTATAGGAGGTTTAAAACAACTTCCACGGCCACCATATCTCCTTAAACATTGCATGTCACATTTTTATTTAGACTCGCAACCTTGCCACGCTACTGTACATGTCTTACCTTCAACTTTCATCGAGACATTATCAACTGCACAAAACACATTACCAAATAAACAAAACCATTAATGAAGTTCATATATAACGAGAGAAAAAAAATACAAAAGAGAAGAAGGAAGGTGGAGTTTAAAAGTTAAAAACAGTAACCTGAGAAGATACTGAAGAGAAAGAGTAAAATAACACAAGGTAAACAACACTTTGCCATCTTTCTGCAAATTAAAAATCTCTAATGTTGTTCTTGTGGATGTCCTAGTAATGAATTTGATTTTATAATTTAATTGAAAAGGCACCGGTAAGAGAGAAAGGTGAACTATAAAATTAATAGGAGAAGAGGTCAAAAAATCTTAGAGATTTTGTGAGCATTAATTACTAGGGACATTTAATAAAAGTGGCTTTATTAAAGGCTTCTCTTAAATATAAATCATGTTTTAATTAACCATATCTCATTTGACTTTGGCTTTACTAGAGGCTTCTTTTATAGCTCAGAAATTAAGTTAGTGAGTCACCGAATGGGTGAGACACTAAATTGGTATTCGGTGATTTATTGACCCACTAAAAAATATTTTACGTTTATTTATTTATTTGTTATTTTTACTTCTTTCAAATGAATTATGGAAAAAAAAATGTTTTAACCCTTGAACCCTAGTTGTTTACTAGATTTATTACAAAAACTGTTTATAATTAGGTTATTATAATTTTTATTTAATATTTGTTATTAAAATGGAAGAATATTTATCATGCCCTCCATCTACAACATCTGAAACCTTAGAAAAACCAATTGGAAACTTATAAGAAGATCATGTTGGTACTAACAATTCTCCTAATACGTTAATTTTTAATTATGATGAGGTAATACCACATTTTTTTAATCTTATTTAATTACGTGTTGCATTTTTCAATTATTGATTAAATTATTTTATTATGATCATATTTTGATTTACATAATTAAAGCAATGCATATATTATACATAAATGAAAATATGATATCAAATCATGATACACGAGTAATAAGGTTGGAGCCAACATCAATCCAACCTCTAAACACTAGTTTCGTTGATTTAACAAATGTTTTTAGAACTGATCATATATGAACTTTTACATATTCTTGATAAATAGATTTAATTCAAAATTATTATTTTTTAATTTTAAATATTTATTGCAGTTATTTGAAAGGCGTGAAGACATTATTAATTGGTGTCAATCCGTTGGAAAGAAGAAACATACAGTTGTGATTATTAGAAAGTCGTACAAAAAAACGAACGTCAAAGGTTCTTTTATGATTTTCGCATGCAAAAGGTCCGGGAAGTACGTGGAGAAAAAGGAAAAAAAATTCCAAGGGAACCAACCAATATGGGCAAATATAAATAAGAGATGCGGGATTACAAAAATGCCAATATCCTTTTGAATTGAGAGGTACTTGTGTGGATGGACTCAAATAGATTGTGCACATGAAAGATGATGAGGATCGGTCAACCTACTCGAGTACATAAAAATGACGACGAATAATACTTGGATAACTTGACGTACTCTCTGGAGTAATTGGACCAAAGTATATCTCTGCATATCATTGAAAGATTAGAGAATGTTGATCCCGATAGGATTATGTCAAGTAGATAGGTGGAAAATCATTAAGAAACGTATGCTGAGTGAACTAGAGAAGAACCATATCTTGCACGTTCCACAAATTGGTGGAAAGGAAAAGAATAGAAATGTAACGAAAGCTCTTAGATTCAAATACGGCTTTGTGACATAGTCTTACTGGATGTTAGTGTCTGATATGGGATATATTTTTGCTTCAGCATTCAACTCTATTATCACAATTATTTCGGACAAAGGGAACAACTGCATCTTACCCTTAACTATTTGGTCGCCGAAGGATATCACTACCTTCCATCTGATTCAACACAACTTGTAAGATAACAACAACTTCTCTTTTCCTGTCAAAACTCATTCAACCAAGTACACAGACTCGAGCCCTATTTCGACATAACCTTCTTTGCCAACTTCAATCCAACAGAAACCCATCTATGTTTCTTAAAGCTCCATAACAACTTCTCCTTCAATTTTCAATGGCAGAAAACACTGAGCTTCACTTTCTTCTCTGACTTTTCTTTTTCATTTTATTTTCAAGCCAACAAAAATCAACCCACTTTTTAACTGATTTTCACGTTCATATTCAGACATCATACCTTTGTAACTTGTCGGCGTGAAGTAGTGATAGAGCCGTTCTCTGACCTAAGTAAGAATAGGTATCAATGCTCGGCCTAGGTTTAGTTTTAGGTTAAGATGAAATAATGGATTTAGGCACCCACTGATTAGATAAGGGCTTATATATTCTTAATCTTTCAAATATCATATTTGTAACTTGGCTTCCCTGAGAAGATACATGAGGTGCCTTTAGCAATTCTTCATGAAAGCTCTTTATCTTTATCTGGGTTGTCGATAACACGTGTACGTGAAATGATAGTTTTTCCCTTTTTGATAATTCTCCTTCTTATACTCCAAATAACTCCAAAACACCTATAAAATATAAAACAATCTTAATATACACAGAATACAAGAAAAATAATAAAGAAAACACAACCAATTGATACTAATTAAGGTGTCTTATCACAAGCCTGGAAGTGTGCATGCTTGGAATGACATAATCTTATAAGTGGAAGCCTGGAAGTGCAGACTTGGAAATGACACAAGCTTGGAAGTGGAAAACTTGAAAGTGTGCATGATCGAAAATGGCACAAGATGACAAGCCTGGAAGCGGGCAGGCTTGGAAATGGTATACACTTGGAAGTGGCAATCTTGGAAATGCGCAGGCTTGAAAATGGCACAACTTGGAAGTGTCAAGCTTAGAAGTGCACAAGCTTGGAAATGACACAATCTTGGAAGTGACAAGCCTGGAAGTGAGCAGGCTTGGAAATGGCACAAGCTTAGAAGTGTTCGAAATCTAGATTATGAAAAATTTCTCAAGGACTGCAAAGGAGTGCTCGAGGGATGCCCAGGGACCGACCATGCAAGGGATGCTCGAGGACGCTGCTAGGCTTGGGGTTGCGCTCTTGAAGACGAGAGATGTTTGGCATTGTTCCCTTGGAGATGCGACAGGAAGCTGGTCCTGGTAATCTTGGGAATATGGGAGCTTGGCGTTGTGCCTTGTGACGCTGTCAAGGAGATTGGTGTGATGCCTTGGGATCACTTGGTGAGGCTTGGCGTCGTACTCTCGGAGACAAGAGAGGCTTGACGCCATGCCCTTGGAGACCAGAGAGGCTTGGCGTCATATCGTTGGATACCATAGAGGCTTGGCACTATGATATGGGTATAATTTATACATGGTTACCGCTTAATATATATTTGCTAGTACCCATTTTTTATGATAATACGTTGTTTTTGTGTTTTTGTAGGTTATATACATAATTCCTGATGTTATGAATAAACATGGCTAAAAGAAGCTAATAATTCCTGATGTTATGGATAAACATGGCTAAAAAAAGCTAAATAGATAAAATGTTAATAACCCGGAAGAAATCAATTTGTCATACATTGGTTGTATCAGTGTCTTACCCAACAACTTTTGGCCTACAAGAAGTTTAATACAAGTGAGATGGAGCTAGTGACCACATGACATGGAATGGTTTTCAAATTGTGATCAAGGAAATGGAATGCTTTTTGCGTAAATAGAGAGGAAAGACTTCTTGGAGTTGACTAGACTCTCTTATGTTGTTGGCGTAAGAATGGAGAGTAAGATAGAAAGTCCGATGGGTTTTCTGTTGGCTGGATAGAAAAGATTAGAAAAAGAATAAAGAGAAGTAGAAGAGAAAAAGTGTTGACGTGGAAACTAAAGAGAGTGACTATTAGACTTTATTCTAGGTGTTGGTTGGGGCGTACATTACTTTTCTTGGGATGTTGGAGAAAGCATCACGTGTGAGAAAAAGTGAATAAACTGAGAAAGAGTTGTGGGGTCTACTGATGAGGTCTGTTTAGAGTAAATTGGTAGATGGCACGTTAGAGAGAATGAAGGTGAGAGAGTACCGAGGAATAGAGAAGGAGTGGGGAAGTATAAAAGTGGAAGGAGAAAAAACAAAAAGGGGGAGCCGGCTGGAGTTTTTCTGGAACAGGATACAGAGGAGTAGAAAGGGACAGAGTAGGTTGGCGGCTGTGGTGGGGAGGCGTGAGATAGAGAAGGTGGTGTGACGGCTGATGGTGGATTATGACGTGAGTTTACTTTTTGGGGTTGTGTTTTGATGGAAGGAGACGGAGAAGACATTGTAGCTCGATCTCGGTTTATTCTTATTCTTCCCTCTCTACTTTTGTTTATTTATTTTTAATGGGTTGTAAGAAACCCATAGTTATGTTAAATTTACTTTATAACTAGGATTTTATGCTGAAACTATTTGGAATTTAAGGCCAATTGAATTGATTTATACAACAATATACTATTATGATTTAAATAGAATAGTTCTTGAATATCATTTATTGATTTAATGATAATATGAGTTGTTACTTCAACGGTTCTGTACAATACAATAACTTTTGCATATAATTGTTATGATCATAAATATATTTGTATTATTATTTGATATTCCAAGCATGGGTTAAATCCTTTGATGGGATATGCTTAAAGTTGCAAGTATTTTTTGTGAACCTACATTTAGTTTCGTATAATTTTATCGCCAACACAATTTGATGGTGTATGCTGAGACTTAGAACTTTTGATGCGCCATGCTTAGGGTGTCTCGGTGATATTTGCGACTCTAATACGTATAATAGGTGATGTCGATAGAACGAACAATAGATAAATATTCAAGAGTTATGTTTCATTTCAGTAATTGAATAGAAATAGTGGCGGATACTAAAAACCCTGGTTACAGACTCTTCCAGTACATTTACATTATTAGTTTAGCTTAATTTATTTGTTTCATTCTTATTTCTAAAAATCCAAAAACATCTTTTCTGATTAGTTTGTTAGAGATATTGATTGCAGTATGTTTTCACTCCTTGTGGGTTCGACCCGTATTTGCCGCTTCTATATTGTAGACGTCGTGTGATTGCGGTTATTAGAAATATGTGTTTCCAAATCCTATCACACTGTAACTCTAGTTCTTGGTGCTAGGTGATGAGTGTGTAAACACATCTTAATTTACATTTATTTAGTTCTTATTTTGTACATATTTAATGGTTTTTGTTTAGTTTTGCAGTTTATAGGAAATAAAGTTCGATGGATTAAAAATGAGTAATTCAGTTCGTAAAATGAAGTAATTTATGGTTGAATGGGCTAAGCCCGAAAGGAAAAACATGGAGAATCATTTCATTGGGCCAACTATTTGGATATGGGGGTGTGGTAAGCATTCCACAACGTGTGTAGAAAGTGTGGAGACCATTTGCAAGATATTTTGTTTAATGAAGAAAATAATCAAAATAAAGAAGGAAATAAAGATTATGGAAAAAATATTATTCTTTATGGTTGGAGTTAGTAAAGAATAATATATTTTCAAATAAAGAAAACGGTGACTTCATGATGAGATATTATTTGGTACGCGGTGTATTTTTATTAGAGGATTTTGTATTGTCTCGACGCGTGGCACATTCTCATTGGATGATGATGTGGTAGTGGAAATGAAAAAGGAAAGTGGTTTCCTTTAAAGCTATATAAATAAGAGTGGAAGAAGAGGGAAATGAGGAGAGTTTTTTTTAGTCCAGTGTCCGAGCAGTAGAATTAATTTTAGTTCTAGCTTCTTATTTTTCTTCTCTTTTGTAATAATAAAATAATCTATTTACTAGGTCCAAAGAAGAAGCCCTATGATGTATATAAAGAATTTTGGACTATTTTTTCAATAATAATTCTTATGGTCTTTCTATCTTGTTTGTAAACGATAATAGATTTTCTTCATGAGTCTTTATGCTTGTTAAATGATTCATTATTCTTTTTAGAAATCAACATCTTTAAATGAAGAAATCTATTAGTTTTTTGAGATATTTTATTGGTTTAAAACGTTTTATCTTCGAGACGTCAATTCATACCCTAAATCATCTTGAGTATTTAATAAGAAATTTATAGAAAAATGGTTGAATTATCTAGTATCCAACATAGTAATGGAATCTAAAGCCCTCGTGTTTTCTTATTTATTTGTTTTATTAGTTATAATTCATGTTATCTTAAATTCATCTTTTTATATTTTTAGCAAAGTTTAAGTGTAATTGAAAGTAACAATATTTTAGTCTTTATGGAACGACCCGTGCTTGCATATTATCCAATCGATAGCCGTGCACTTGCGGTATCATAATTAAAATCCCACCACTATGACTAGCCCAACGCCGTGCATACTAGGGTATGCGCACATTTGTCGAAATTCTAGGTTTTGGCCAAGTTGCGGTTATTAATACTTGAAGACAAAGAATTCAACAACAGAATTATTGAGCTTGGCATATATACGTAAAATCTCGAAAGTTCAGCCAGGCGAAGCTCTGATGCATATATTTTTATAGAAAGGCTATAAGATAAGCTTAGAGTACCTAAACCTATCAATAGAATTTGTATTCTCAATTCTCTTGCGAAATGTAAGATAGAAATCCAGGCTCCATAATCTAATACTGGAGAGAAATAAATTTGTAAACTCGATATTTCTGAAATGGGATATTGATAAACACATTTTTGTGTCTAAATTGCGCTCAATTATCTGTTTTGATAGTGTTTGATTTTGTATTTATTATGTCTTTTTATGTCTTTGTAGGTATTTTTGAGAAATAAATAATTTGGGAAAAATTGGCTCGAAAAGTGATAAAGGCGCCCAGAAAGAATTGATAAAGGCACCCACACTTCGGATTGGGGCACCTCACTTTAAATTTGAATTTCCGAAATTGGCGGGAAAACTTTCTTCACGTGAAGAAAGTTTGTTGTGTAGTTGGCAACCGAAATTTTTGGGATAAAAACGTGTTCCTCCTATCCCAAAATGATTAAACACCCAAAAGAAGATCAAACACGTCAAGTCTGAGTGATTCATGTCGGAAAAAAATGGTGCAAAATCTTAGTTACGTCCGAAAAAGGAAAAACACGTTATTCATGATTAAACACGTAATTAGAGTTTGATTTGGATGGTCCTTTCCATCCTAATCGGTTAAGGATGATGTATTAGGGTTAGCCAGGCCTATAAATATCAATAAGATCGAAGAACAAAGGAGGCAGAGCCACCGTGAAGAGAACAGGAAGAACAAAGAACTCTGCTGCTGCCGAAGAAGAAGAACAACTGAAGAACAAACAGCATCAGCGAACTGTCGTTCATTCTGTCACTGTTACAGTCGGCTTCAGCTGCTTCAACAGTTGTTCATCTGCTACAATATTATCCGTCATTCTTTCCTATACCTTGTTCTGCTGTTGTAATACTCTGAACCCTTCACTATAACGCTTATAAGCATATCGAATCGTCTGTGTTACTTCTTTTTAATCATTGTAAGCACATTTTGAGCAATGAAAGATTATTTTGAGTGTGTTTCTATTACAATGAGCTAATCACCATCACTGGGGCGACGGAGGAAGCTTTTTCTCCAATAATTAAGTGGTAACTTCTATTTTATCTATTTATTTTACAATTCTTTTATTATTATTTTCCTTGAATTAAAATAGAAAAAAAATTGGTTTTTCTTAAATAGTTGTGTTCTCTTTTGATGAGTCATGCTTGGTTAACTGCTTTTGATGTCTCATGCTTACGATTTATAATTATTTTTTCAAAAACCTAACTTTGGCAATGATTTGATTAAATTGAATATAAGAATTGCACGATTTTATCACTTGAGTTATTGGTTAAAAGTGGAATCCTTAGTCCTGGTTCTTTCCATCAATTTTAAATCATCTTTACTTTAATCTATTTTATTTTTAGTTATTAAAAAATAAGTTTAGAAATCAAACCTTCACAAGTTCGAGAATCAAACCCTTTTTACCACTGTATTAAAATCACATCAACTTTTGGTGCCGCCGACGCGGACTTGTTTTTAGGTTTAGAGTTTTAGATTTATTTTTAGGTTTTTATTTTTAGTTTTATTATTTTACTTTGTTCTATTTTACGTTTCTTTTGGTATTTCTCTTTTTGCTACAGGTTGGATTTTGGATCAAAAAGAAAGTGAGCCAAAAACTTGGAATTAAAGCTAAAGACTTGGAGTTAAAAGTTAAAGCTTAAAGAACGAAAAAGAAGACGAAGATTTTTCTTAATTATATTTTATTTTATTTTAGATTTTATTTGTTTTTTAGAAAAGTGTATTAGGATTTTTATGATTTTTGTAAAAAAAAAAAATTGGACACTTTTTGGACATTATTTTTGGGACTTTGAACACTTTATTTATTTTTAAACCCTACGGAAGGGTATTATTAAATATAACTGCTACAGGGAAGGACGACAATTACGATATTGTCTAGGCCCCTTGGGTTCGCACACTGACACAGGAGTCGGTGGCCCGAGTCGACTACAACTGATTCATCCCCCGTCTGGTACGGGAGGTAAGACTCGATCAACCCACGAATCCCCTGCAAGTGGGTTTACTGTATTCCTTCGTATGCATATATGTTGAGGAATTGAAAACGGACTTACTTTTCTAGTAAAGGGCAAGAACTGGCCATACAAGATAAGGACTCGGATTTCATCACCGTTTCCTTCTTGCCCGCTTTAGGAACACGTTACCAAACGCGAACCTAAACCTTAAAATTTTGAGTAGAAAGAGACCGATAGGGTAACGAGCTTATAGGAAACTCATTCAAAAGAACTGTATTGGTTATTTTGTTAGCAGAACTCGAAGCTCAAGAAGATTATTTTAAGTTGATTAGAGTCGCCTTGTAACCCAGGGAAAAGTGCCAAAGAGACAGGGTTATCAAAGCTCCTTAGAGCTTATCCTGTTTCTCTTCGACTTTATCTAATTCGGACCGTTCCAAGAGGTTTGCCAAATTGTAACTAGTTGCCTTTTGAAAGAATAGAAGCTGGTCTAGAAACAATCTAAGTGGAGCCATCTTGCTTTTTGTTTGCAGACTCAAATAGGTTTGATTTGGTTGAGTCGGCCTTGTTTGTGTATGTTTAGAATCCCTTCCTGTTAGGATTTATTTTCTTAGATTTTTTGTAAATTTAGTAGGAAGTTTTTGTTAGAAAATGTCGAACTGGTATTATGAGGACCAATACAATGAATATTCGACTGAATTTCAAAATCGACATTATCAGTACTATCAACATGGTGTGGATAGTAATCGTGCCACCACCAACCTTTTGGAGGTTATTGCCCATACCAAGGTGATCCAATTACTATTCATAGATACACCCGTCTTATGAACATGAAAATAAGAAAAATTCGAGTTCTTTGTCTTGGAGGGATGTCCCAGAGCAGTTGCAACCTAGTACTCATCATAAACCTATTCCACCTCTAGAAGAGTCACTAAAGAAGTTATCTGATATAACACATGAGTTTAACTTAAGTGTGGGGGGGACAATTAGTAGTCCAACTCTTTCTCTAGAAGAATGCCTTAAAGAATCCCTTAAGCAGATAGCTGAGAATACAAGGCAGATGAGAGAGGATAGAAATAGTTTCATATTAAGTATGAATGAAATTTTTGCAAAGAATAATATTGCCCAAAATAATCTTAATTTCCAATATAGTGCTACCCTTGATAGGCATTCACCTAGTCAAGAGGACGAGGATAGAATTGGTAACACTACTTATTTAGACGAGGTTCAAACATCTTCATATTATTATGATGATGAGGATAATGTTGATGAAGAACTTGAAACATACAGGCAGAGTGATCAGGAAATTGTCACTCCAATTTTGCTTCATGATGATAGTGTTATTTCTGGTTCAAATCCAAATAATTTTAATGATTATTCACCTATTCAAAAGGAAGAGGATTTGACTAGAGATACCACCGTTTTAGACGATATAGAATTTTCTTGTTTAGAAGCCGATAATGGTTTAGAGGAACGAGTTTATCTTGAGACTAGTGATTTAAAATCTAACGATTTGAAGACAATAGTCTCTGACGAAGATGATAGACTCGTAGAGATTTTAAATATGAGTGAGGATGCACCACCAGATTATAACCTAGAAGAAGAAATCGACTATTTTCGGAAATCTGACGATCTAGAAATTAGGGAAATTATGACTAGTCTATCTAAAGACACTGAAAACTCTAAGTTTAAGGGTGACTATCATTCTCCCTGTTCTTTACCTTTAACTCTTAGAAAGGTCCCTAACTTTGGACTTGATATATGCACCTCTACCATTTTACAAGATCATCTTCAAACTATATTCCCTGAGCCTGTTGATGTCCAGAAAGAAGTTCAGTTGTTAGATACCCATCCTCTGGTCGATGTGGTTTATCTAGAAAATAATACCAAGATTGACTTTGTTTTCCCATCAAAATATTTTCTTCCATATTTGGGAACGTTAGAATTTCAAATGTGTCAGTTATTAAGTTTTGAGACTAAGCCTAATTACTTTAGGAAATTAGAATCGACACATTTGCTTAAAAATGACCACCTTCATAGTAGTCAATTGTGTGAGTCAAATGAGTCAAATCTGATTGACTTTAAGGATCCACAATTATTCAGGTTATTATTATGTGCTTCTAACTTCTTAGTTGAGTTATTCCAGACTTTACAATCTGATCCCGTTGATCCTGCCTACAAGGAAATCCAGCCCATGAAAATATTTTATCTAGACCCTTTTATAGAGCCTGAACCTGAACCACAACTAGAAGTAGTTGTCTTAAACAAAAAACTAGATAAGGGTGTGCTCGGTTTGTCCATTTTCTTGGCCTGTTGCAGTTTCCTTTTATTGTGATAGCACTATTTGATCCAGATGACCCACAGTTGTTCTGACTATTGTTGTATGATTTTATGAGGTGACTAAGTCTTTCTTAGTCTGGATGAAGACTTTAAACTTATCACTTCTTGGGAGGTAACCCATGCTCATGAAACACGATAATATCTTTCCTTATCTCTTTTCGTGAAGTGGTAAAAGTTTCTCTTAGTTCATATTTTTAATCATTCATCTTTAGAAACATTGAGGACACTTTGATTTAAGTTTGGGGGTAAGGGATAAACTTTTTAGTTAAATAATAAAGCTCTAGAATTTAAAAGCTTGTGAACACTTCAGGGTGACACTAACCATTCTAGGTAGATAGAAACTTAGCTCTTTTTCTATAGGAATTGGTGTACCCAATTAAATGGTTTATTCATAAAAGGACAAAGTTCAAGTGTTAGAAATAACATGATAGTTGTCACCACATCTCGGAGTCTATCTCGACCTTATCACTTGTTGTTTTTATTTTTACAATTTTGTGTTTCTCTAAGTGATTTGGTTGGGCCCAGTATCAAATTGTTATCGCTGCTAGGATGAAATAGAGTGTTTGAGATCTAGCCCGATTCTTGCTTTATGATAAAAAAAAATGAAAAAAAAGTGAAAAAAAAAGAGAAAAAACATTATTGACACTTTGATAGCAATATGTGTGTGTTCTCCCTGTCTCCGTCGCCTAAGCAAGTGTGGAACGCATGATCCATGGGAACTATCAAGTAAGATGATGATAAGAATCATGCGCTTGGATTCAATTTGATCCAATCATTTTGTCAATATATTTATCGTTTTATTAATCGATCTTTGGGACCCTTGTATAAACCAGTTGAGTCGATATTAGTATTAGGTTTAAGACCATGTATCTCAAACCATTAGGATTCATCCTGGCACTGACCTTCAGACAGATATGGGTAACACCGTTCACCTTAGTCAACATGTGCAACCTTCATATTTTCCATGTCCATCTTCTAAATCTTTTCATGTGACTGAACTGTGATAGATTCTAATTCTTGTGGTTGAACGATTATCTGAGTAGAGCTCTGTTTTCTTATATATGAATTTTAGTATGCTTGAGTAAACACTCGTGTACACCAATTGCACTCATAGAGGGTAATGATTCCCATAGCCGAAGAATTGAGTAAGCCAACTAAATAGCTTGTTTAGTGTCTATCCTTAATCGTTCACGAGTAGCTAAAATCTGGAGTAAAGGTTTTGTGGGTATACCTCTTGTAAACCCTCACGAGACAAAACTCGTTCACTAGGGACACCTAGGGGTTTAACGACTTATTACATATGCTAATGTAGTCGCGATCCCTGCGAAAGTGAGTTAGGATTTTATTTTCTAGATTACATTTGCTCGAGGACTAGCAATTAGTAAGTTTGGGGGTATTTGATAAACACATTTTTGTGTCTAAATTACGCTCAATTATCTGTTTTGATAATGTTCGATTTTGTACTTATTATGTCTTTTTATGTCTTTGTAGGTATTTTTGAGAAAGAAATAATTTGGGAAAAATTGGCTCGAAAAGTGATAAAGGCACTCGGAAAGAATTGATAAAGGCACCCACACTTTGGATTGGGGGCACCTCCCTTTAAATTTGAATTTCCGAAATTGGCGGGAATACTTTCTTCACGTGAAGAAAGTTTGATGTGTAGTTGGCAACCGAGATTTTTGGGATAAAAACGTGTTCCTCCTATCCCAAAATGATTAAACACCCAAAAGAAGATCAAACACGTCAAGTCTGAGTGATTCATGCTGGAAAAAAATGGTGGAAAATCTTAGTTACGTTCGGAAAAGGAAAAACATGTTGTTCATGATTAAACACGTAATTAGAGTTTGATTTGGATGGTCTATAAATATCAATAAGATCGAAGAAAAAAGGAGGCAGAGCCACCGTGAAGAGAAAATGAAGAACAAAGAACTCTGCTGATGCCGAAGAAGAAGAACAGCTGAAGAACAAACAGCATCAGCGAACTGTCGTTCATTCTGTCGCTGTTACAGTCGGCTTCAGCTGCTTCAACAGTTGTTCATATGCTACAATATTATCCGTCCTTCTTTCATATACCTTGTTCTGCTGCTGTAATACTCTGAACCCTTCACTATAACGCTTATAAGCGTATCGAATCGTCTGTGTTACTTCTTTTTAATCATTGTAAGCACTTTTTGAGCAATGAAAGATTATTTTGAGTGTGTTTCCATTACAATGAGCTAATCACCATCACTGGGGCGACGGAGGAAGCTTTTTCTCCAATAATTAAGTGGTAACTTCTATTTTATCTATTTATTTTACAATTATTTTATTATTATTTGCCTTGCATTAAAATAGAAAAAAAAATTGGTTTTTCTTAAATAGTTGTGTTCTCTTTTGATGAGTCATGCTTGGTTAACTGATTTTGATGTCTCATGCTTACGATTTACAATTATTCTTTCAAAAACCTAACTTTTGCAATGATTTGATTAAGCTGAATATAAGAATTGCACGATTTTGTCACTTGAGTTATTGGTTAAAAGTGGAATCCTTAGTCCTGGTTCTTTCCATCAATTTTAAATCATCTTTACTTTAATCTATTTTATTTTTAGTTATTAAAAATTAAGTTTAGAAATCAAACCTTCACAAGTTCGAGAATCAAACCATTTTTACCACTATATTAAAATCACATCAGACATAAATAAATTTACAGTTTTCGCCTTTGTCAAACCCTCATCTACAGAAGAGTTGATGGTGGATTTTCGACAAAGGATAAAAAAGTAAATTTGGATAATTTTTCATCCCAGTGGTAAAATAGTCATTTTACACCAAGGGGCAAAATGGTTACTTTATAATTAGAGGTGAAAAGACATATTCATCAAGATTGGGACCAGGGTAAAATAGTTATTTTACCAAACAGTCGAGCGAAAATGGCTTAATAGTCATTCTGAGATCTTACATTATTCTCGAGGAAATGTGCAACTAAATACATCATACCATCTAATTGCAGAATCACATCAAACATTATTTCAAGTTGCAAACTTCCACGACTGAATCGCTTGAATATGTTCTATATGCACTGCACAAAAGTTAAGCATAAATACTAACAATTAAATCTCATAAAACTGAGAAACCATAGACCAAATTTATGGCCACAATATTAGCAAAATATCAATAATAATGACATATAGGCTATAGCCCTGGAAACAACAAACACATGCTTTACTAAGGCCTAGCCATGTCTCCGACACAAGTTTGTCAAAATAATAAAAGAGACAAAGTCAACCAAACACAATGAAATCAGCCGAAGTCACGAAGCAACAAAGCCATGGAGAAGTACCAAAACCAAAGCAATGAAGGGGGAGTGAGACGCGGCTGGCAGCAGCGCTAGCACCTGTGCTGCTGCCACGCCACTGTCGCGCCCTCCCCAGCTCCATGCCTTGCTACTGCCACCCCTCGTGTCCGTGCAGCTGCTGCGCCAAGTTTTGTGCTACCACCCACGCTCTATTGTTGCTGCCGCGCTGCTTCAATGCATTATTCGCTCGAGCTAGAACCCTTTTTATCTCTCGCTCAAGCTAGCACAATTATTTAAACCATTACTACAACAAAGTTGACATAAAGTCCACTGGAGACATTATTTTACAACAAGAGTCGTGGCTTTGAAGCCCCGACTCCACCAATTCTTACGAGATATCAAAATCATATTACATGGGGGGATAAAACATGGGGTTCTAGTCTGGCGGTTTACAACGGTATGTGTGTAGTACTACCCCATGAAAACGAAGTTATAAAGTCAATGGTAAGTTGGAGCGGTTGAAGAGATACTGGAGTCATGGTCTAGAAGTTTCCAGAAACTTCTCAGAGACAAAGTGGACGGTTTTCCCACAACCTCCACTTCTCTATCTCCCCACAACTACCACTACTTTACAAGGAAAGTGTGTGGTCTCAAAAAATTATATATAGGCTGCTTAGCCAATTTCACAAGAACAACAACAAGAAAATAAGCCACATACGGAGAAGAGATAGAAATCATTCTCAAGCTCTGATATTTTTCCACCATAACACACAATTCTAAGCACAATTCCTTCAACTTCCTTTGCATCCCTCTCCTAATATCAACCCATCTCCTCTCTTTGTAACCGAAGCAAAATAAATACAGACATCCTACTTTTTTGGATTTATTTTGTACGATTTTGACGAACATAAAAAAAGTACTTCAACAATATATTGTTTTGCCTAGGAGAAATTTTTAGGTACAAACAATTGGCGACAACAGCGGGAAATCAACCTCTCAGTTATAAAAAATCATTCTTCAATTTTTAAGAAATATTACTCTATGGGTAGTTCAGAAGCCTTCAATCTTAATCTCATGTCTTCCAGCCCCAAAGTGATCCCTCATATTACTCCATAATTCATCTCACCGATCAAATCCCTTATGAGGACGTGTATGCTCGGCAACCAACCGGTATAATCGATCTGAAACAAATCCTAAATGATGTCTTAACAAATCAAGTCGACATCATCAAGAGCCAGAACGAGTTGTTCTCACTTTTGAAAATTCTTACAAATCAGTTGTTAAGAAAATCAACAGATAGAGTCCACGCTCATGCTGAACATGAACCAGAAGGAGCCATCAACCTAACTTTGTTGCCTGCGAAGACTCAAGATAATTTTCTCAAGTCCAAAAAGAAGTTTTGCGGGATTTATCTCATTGCAATAAACATCATTACGACGAGAGCATGATGCCAGTCTGCAAAGCCTTGTTGGAAAATTGGTATTTAGAAACCATCGATAAACCCAAGGAGGCCGTCCAACAATTAACGACGACAACTCTTACCCCAATGGAGAGAATGAAGCCTGCCAGAGAATAAAGTCATGGAAACATTCGTGGGAATATATGTTTGGTGAACAAGCAATACTCAACCCAACATTCTATAGGTATTGTCGCTAATGAAGGGGCCTAGAGAAAAGCAAAACCTCTATTGGCGTCACAGGCTAAACGCACCACACTGACTCCGACAATAACGCCAACTCAAGGGAAAAGCTTAGTCAAGGCTCTGCGTTAAACACAACAAATCAAGACGGATCTGACAATCCCATATTTCTCCTTTCCCACGAATGAGGTCCTCGAACTGCTAGAATTATGTATACAAAATGGATCTATCAATTTACTACATGTACGAAACCTGCCTACCGAAGAGGACATGTCAAATCCAAAGTACTGTCACTTTCACAGATTCATCAATCATCCCACTAGCGAATACAACGGCTTTAGACGCATATTCAGAAAAAAAGATCGACCCAGAAGAAGCCTAGATGGGGACTTCACATTGCTGCTTTCCTTAAGAACACCGGGTTCGAGGAAGCGCTAATCGATGCAGGCATCAATGTCAATATTATCATTATCAAGACTCTAAGAGCTGCGGGAATTTATAGGCACGAAACCACGCACTCGCCAACCGTAATCAAAGATTCTAAAAAACAAGTCTAGAAACAAGACAAAGTTCAACACATCTCTAGAGAAACCATCACCAAGGAGCCCGATGTAGGTGCCGACAAGCCAACATACCCTAAGGATTGCTCATCTCCATAACATCACCAAACAACGGATCTGGAAGCTAAACAATTGCATAGAGGAGAGATGATGCCATGTGCCAGTGAATTTCATATACAAGTAAGTCTTGTTCAGCAACTCTCTTTTACAATTAGTTGTCCCACGTCTCACCAAGGCTCGGGAACTTGACCCGATTATCAACCTCAGCATGCCTTGACGATGCGAATAGGAACCTGATCCTTTCAAAAAAAAAACTGTCGAATGGATAGGAATCATCTATACTGAGAACATTAAAACCAATAACCCAATCATTCTGAAATGTGTCATCAACCTGAGATACTGAAACCCAACCCTTTCTAAATTGGAGACCGTACTGCCTCTCCTAGAGAAATACCACATTTGGTCATTAAAATTATGTTAGGTGGATACAACAAACTAGTCAATATTGATAAGCCACCAAGGATAGTCGTATGTGGAAAGCGGCTTAAAGATATCAATGCTTAAAAACTTCATCACCCCTGACAAAGTTGTCAAGGCTTAAACACTGTATCACCCCTAGCAATATTTCCTTGTTTTCGTAATTCCTACAAAATGTTTACAGTTGCTTGCATGTATATATAGAGTTTCAATTTAGTTAATTGAACAAAATATTATTTCTCTCTATAGAAAATCCTTGCAAACCATTCAAAATGTACCTACTCAAAAATACCAAACTAAAACCACAGAACAATCGGGTATCTCAGAAATACATTAAAACCCTCAAAACATACTATTTAGAAAAGATCTTTGAAGACTGGTTCAACACCATCAGTACATGATCTTTCCACCTGTACAAAAGCTTCAGTTGCAAGCCTCAACTCTCAGGATAGTCTTTCAACATCATCTCTAACCTTGGTAATCGATGTTAAGCCGAAGACACGCCTACTTCCTTCAAGTTCTCATGAACAACTCAAATATGAAGACAAAGCTATCCGAACAAAAATCTTAGTTGTCTCAGCTTCCTCTAAGAGTCGGCTCATGTCAAACTCAACTTCAGCGTTCAGATACTCAATTGGTGCAGTTTTCATTACATTGGCGTCTTGCGCAACGACACCACTTGGAGCACCAACTTTAAAAAACTGCATCTGAAAGATCGCAAGAACCACACTTGGGGATTGAAGATTTACACAAGATCTCCTTACTGTCTAGAACCCCTCCGACCAATAAGACAGGGTCAACCAGAGATTCACAACCCTGACAATGCCATTTACTCTCCAAAGACATGCCACAAAGGTATCTTCACCTCTCCAACTACATCGTCATATCTTTTAGGCGACTGCAACCCATGACGAGGCTGAGACGCACCCCAAGGCTACTCCAGAAAATATAACTTCAGAAATCAAAGAGAAGTATGACAGGGGACTGCTCATCGCAACATATTTCATAACAATCAAGGATTCAGAAGATGGTTCAAGAGACGCCTCTTGGAACATAGTCTTTGAATACACCCGCTGCACCACGACAGCAACGTTGATAACTTTTATCTCATCCTCTCCACCCTCTAAATCTCCAGAGGACTTCGCCCATATAAGCATACCATCATCACATCCAGAAGGGTAAAACAAGCTTATGAGCCAAAGGGTCAAGACAAGATATAGTTTCATTTAGTCAACGCTCGTGAAAAACGTTGCAGTTGCAACTCTACAGTCCGGGTGCCAACAAAGACTCCAACTTCAATTCAAATTCTTGCTCCGTCCATGGCGCGCGAAGAAAACAACAACAATATGAGATATCAACCTCCCTGTCTTCCCTTGCCTGATCAGACCCTAAAGGCATGGACTCATGATGGTACTATTAAATTATCTATCGTCGAGAAGCAGATCAAAGTAGCTGCACCTGGGGACTGAAGGCTTCTTCATTTTCAGAGATTTAACGCAATCACCTTCTTCGACCAGAGTATTCAATCAACAACGGTAGTAGCAACAAGACCCCTCACTCGCATCATCCTGACGAAAGCATTTGTACGTCAGTACCTCCACAACTTGTAAGTTTCTTTTCCTAATCTGATCATGTCCATGGCATATGGGAACTTCGTCTCTGTTGTTGCTGCTGTTGATTTCAACTATACTGGTCAACTATGGAAGAAACATTGAATTCGTAATTCTCAAGTTGACGCCATCCCATGATCCAAGCAATCCCTAACAGACGGTATCCAAGGTTATGATACCCATCTCAACTATCACGATAACAAGGCAGCTACAACAATCTCCAGTACACGATGAACACTCAAAAGGCCTGACCATTTCATATTCAAGCTTCTCATCTCAACATCTGGCACATGGGTTTACACGATGTTGTCAAGAATTCATCTTCTCCGGAAATTTGGCTATGATGAGTCGACATCACAAACGAGTCAAAAGTGTTCCGAAATGTGTAAGAAACGCCAAACCATGAGTCTCTCACCGTTTGTTATGAGGTTTTCAGCCATGAAGCCTATCATAAGGGATTACTTGACATGAAGTACTAACTTTTACTGAGGTCCCCACTTACGTCGCATCATGTTAGAGATCTCACGATGCTAGCATACTCACAACGTCAACACCTTCAACGATAGCCTCACCCACAGAACAAAGGATATTCTACCAGACGAAGGTTATTCCATGGCAATAGGATTTCACATGGGTCTGAGACATCGTACACAGAACTAACATCTTCAAGAATCTCATATCCTCACGGTACCACCACTTACCACTGTAGGATTTTAGATTACCCTATATAAATAACCGCAATCGTACGATGTCTACAATGCAGACAACGACAAGTACGGGTCGAACCCACAGGGAGCAAGGACAATACTACAATCAATATTTCAATTAAACTAATCAAGAATAATATTTTTGGACTTTTAGATTTATAAATAAAATAATAAAATAAACTAAACTAATAAAATAAATCAAATGGGAGAAACAGTAACCAGGGTTTTCAGTATCCACCACAATTTCTATTTAATTACTGAAGTGAAACATAACTCCTGGATATCCATTTATTGTTCGTTCTATCGACATCACCTATTATATGTATTAGAGTCGCAAATATCAGTGGGACACCCTAAGCATGACGCATCAAAAGCTCTAAGTCTCATGCATACACCATCTAATTGCGTTAGCGAGAAAATAATACGAACCTAGTTATAAGTTAACAAATAATATCTGGCTTTTCTAAGCATACCCATTTAAGGATTTAACCCAAGCATGAAATATCAAATAAGTAGAAAACCATATTTTTTATCCTATTAATTCTGCGCATAGGTTACTATATTGTACAGAACCGGTGAAACAACAACTAATTTTTCATTAAATCAATAAATCAAAATCATGGAATTAATTTATTCAAATCATAATAGTCTGTATCAAATAATTCGATTTAATTGATCTAAAACTTTGAGTGGTGTCAACATTAAACCCTAGCTACAAATTAATTAGAACATGGACATGGGTTTATTAAAACTCATAAAAATAATAAAGAAAAGTAGATACGAGAAGATTGAACCCTTAATTGTGCCTTTTCCACTTCTGGTTTTCTGTCCTATTCTTCCTGTCTTGTTCTATGTGCCTGTAAAACTCACCAACAGAGCTTCCCCTTTATGTATCTACTTTTGACTCCGCCTGCCAATCCACTTTTTCACGCCACCAACCACAAGACTTCTTCTTTTCTCTTCTACGTACTCTAACGCCTATCTCTTCCCCCTGATTTCTTCTCTCACCACTTTTCACCCTACCAGCCTACAAAACCTAGCCTTTCTTTTCACTTTCCTTTTAATCATCCTAGCTACGCCTAGTCACCACCTTTAATCATAGCCTTTCTCTTACTTTGTACCACACTCCCACGTGCTTACCCACCTAGCTCTTCTTTCTTTAACAAAACCTCCTTAGACTCCTAGATCTTTCTTCCTCTAAGAAAAACTAACAAAAAACTTTTCTTCCATCCACTGTACACTCCCAAGAAGTCTCTCCTTCACGTGACCACTCTTCCTGACGCCTTCTCACTTTCACGTTCACAGCCTTGCCAATCACCCACGTCACCTCCTTATGGCCATTAGACTCCCATCTTCTGTTCCACCAATTATTAAAGTCCAATCCAAGTGGCTACTGTTAACTAGTTTGGATTTCAAACTTAATTAGTACAGTAACAAGTTTAGGTACCATCCACCACTTCAAAGCCATACTTCCACCAAAATAGTTTGTGAGAATAATGCCAACACAAGAATAGGTGCTCTTCGGTGATTTTCATACGATTAAGTAGATTTTGCCAGTAAATTAGGATTTTACGTTTAGCACCTAATAAAACAATAAATATATATTATTAGTACAAATTCAAACACTAGTAAATATAAATTAAGCGGTAAATATGTATGAATTATGCCCGTATCAAATACCCCCAAATCTATATTTTGCTAGTCCTCGAGCAAAACTTTCAGGTCCTAATCCAATTCCTGGTTTTTAGGGAATTCCATCTCCAAAGTCACAAAAGCGACGAAGACGTTCACATCGGGCGACTGGTGCTGACCCTAGGGGGGTTTAACTAGGACTCTGCCCGTTAGGTAATCTAAGAAATAAAATAAATTCTAACTCACTTTCGCAGGAATCGCGACTATATTTAGCATATGCAATAAGCCTTTAAACCCCTAAGTGGCCTTAGTGGACGAGTTTTGTCTCGTGAGGGTTTACAAGAGGTTTACCCACAAAACATGTACTCCAAATTTTAGCTACCTATGAACGATTAAGGATAGACACTAAACAAATTATTTAGTTGGCATACTAAATTCTTCGGCTATATGAATCATTACCCTGTATGAATCCAATTGTTGTACACGAGTTTGCGCTCAGTGTACTAAAATTCATATAAGAATGCAACTCTACTCAAATAATCATTGAACATCCGAAACGGGATAAAAAATTCACATTGCTCGAAATCAATCAAATTCAAACACAGGGATAGATTAGAAAATGGATATAGAAGTGATGAATGGTCCATATGTTGACTAAGGTGAACGATGTTTCCCAAAATATTAGTATAAAGTCCGGTTTGGATGCTCATATTTTTATTATTATTATTTATATACATAATATTTTTCTTTTCTTTTTCTTTTCTTTTTTTTTTTCCTTTTTTTTTCTTTTTTTTACGACTACATGATTAGATCTTTTGAATCTAAGTGCATGCTCCTTTACAGCAGATTACATGATAGTTCACATGGATCCTGCATTCCACGCTTGCTTAGGTGACGGAGACAGGGAAAACACACACATATTGCTATCAAAGTGTCAATTTTTTTTTAACAAACTTAAAATTCTAACGCATCCGAACTACGACCTTATGGCAATACTAGGGCCCCACCAAATCACTTAGAGAAACATAAAATTGCAAAAATAAAAATAGAAAGTGATATGGTTATGATGATTCTGAGATATGCTTGTTCAATAATTATCATGTTATTTCTAACACCTGAGTGCATTCAGATATGATTAGACCATTTAGCTGGGCACACCAATTCCTTAGATAAGATTTATGTTTCCATCTACCTAGAATGGTTAACGTCATCCTGAATTTTTCACAAGTTTCTAAATTTCGGAGTTTCTTATTGGCATCAATTTTCAGAAACTCTACCCCCATTCCTAAATTTAACATTGTCCTCAATGTTTCAAACCGTGCAATCTAGAATGGTATGCAATAAATATAAATAAGAGAAACAAATGTAAATCAAAGAGAAGGGATTGGAACGTCTCACCTGATTGACGCAAGAAAAGCAGTGTTTTCTGTAACATACATCAAATGATAGTAATAACAAAAAACACTAAAAATAAACAAAAAACAAAAAACCTAAAAGCCTAAAAGAAAATAAAAACAAGAAAATAAAAATCTACCTACTGGATATGTACAGAAAGAATCCCCATACACTAATAACCTGAAAATTTGGGGATCAACCCAAAATACAATATTTACAAATGACAGCTTCACACTTATGTTATGGCAACACAGAGACAGTAACAAGGGATTACCCCTAAACCAAGTTTTTACTACACTTGGAAGTGCGTAAAGAACAAAATATGGGGATAATATTGGGGAAGTATTGATTGGTTCATGCACAATGTCAGGAATAGGCAAGTCCTCTGGGTATTTGGATGCAAAGTGATCCAAAAAAACTTGAGAAGCCCACAATTCTAACCCTATATTAGGTAACTTTTGGAAGTCTAGGGGCTTAGAAACAAACTCGAAGTTTTTAAAATTAAATAAAGTTTCCTCGGAATTAACACATACATCATTATCAGGTTTACGTTGCCATTTTCCATAACCCAAAACGGGTACAAAATCTAACAACGCATTAACTTCTTCAGAATGCCTATCCTCGTCGTAGTAGGCTCCAAAATGGGTCAAGCAAGCCTCTAACGGATCATTAACATTATTGGTGCTAGAATCAATCATGAAAACAGACTCCATATGTACAAAAAAAAATTAAAAATAAATAAATAATTGCTCCTACCCCTATAATTGGAACGGAAGAGTTCAAAGAACTCAACTAAGTATTTTCCCACTTCGAAAAGCAGTACTAGTACCTCGTATCAACATTCACAATTTAGGGTAATGAGCGTCCAACCTGTCCAAATCGTTCAATATATAACTCACAAGCAAGAAACCTGTGAATATTTTACAGCAGACGAATTTTGTTGAGCTAGACGACCAGGAACAACCCCAAAGGTACCTGAAATAAAATTCTAAGACACAAAACTAGTCAAAAAGAACTAAAAATCCTAAAAATAAAAATATATACAAAATAAAACCTAAACTACGATTAAAAATTTAAAATATTAATTACAATATTCCACAACCGCTCCCCGGCAACGACGCCAAAAATTGATAGGATTTTAGATTACCATATATAAATAACCGCAATCGTACGGTGTCTACAATGCAGACAACGACAAGTACGGGTCGAACCCACAAGGAGCGAGGATAATACTGCAATCAATATTTCAATTAAACTAATCAAGAATAATATTTTTGGATTTTTAGATTTATGAATAAAATAATAAAACAAACTAAACTAATAAAATAAATTAAATGGGAGAAAAAGTAACCAGAGTTTTTAGTATCCACCACAATTTCTATTTAATTACTGAAGTGAAACATAACTCCTGAATATCCATCTATTGTTCGTTCTATCGACGTCATCTATTATATGTATTAGAGTCGCAAATATCACTGGGACACCCTAAGCATAGCGCATCAAAAGCTCTAAGTCTCATGCATACACCATCTAATTGTGTTAGCGAGAAAATAATACGAAACTAATTATAAGTTCATAAATAGTATCTGGTTCTTCTAAGCATACCTCATCTAAGGATTTAACCCAAGCATGAAATATCAAATAAGTAGACAAACATATTTGATATTCTATCAATTATGCACATAGGTTACTGTATTGTACAGAACCGGTGAAGCAACAACTAATTTGTCATTAAATCAATAAATCCAAATCATGGAATTAATCTATTCAAATCATAATAGTCTGTATCAAATAATTCGATTTAATTGATCTAAAACTTTGAGTGGTGTCAACGTTAAACCCTAGCTACAAATTAATTAGAACATGGACATGGGTTTCTTAAAACCCATAAAAATAATTAAGAAAAGTAGATAGGAGAAGATTGAACCCTTAATTGTGCTTTTTCCACTTCTAGTTTTCTGTCCTATTCTTCCTGTCTTGTTCTATGTGCCTGTAAAACTCACCAACAGAGCTTCCCCTTTATGTATCTACTTCTGACTCCGCCTGCCAATCCACTTTTTCACACCACCAACCACAGCACTTCTCTTTTTTCTCTCCTACGTACTCTGACGCCTATCTCTCCCCCCTGATTTCTTCTCTCACCACTTTTCACCCTACCAGCCTACAAAACCTAGCCTTTCTTTTCACTTTCCTTTTAATCAACCTAGCTACGCCTAGTCACCACCTTTAAACATAGCCTTTCTTTTACTTTGTACCACACTCCCACGTGCTTACCCACCTAGCTCTTCTTTCTTTAACAAAACCTCCTTAGCCTCCTAGGTTTTTCGTCCCCTAAGAAAACCTAACATGCAACTTTTCTTACATCCACCGTACACTCCCAAGAAGTCTCTCCTTCACGTGCCCACTCTTCCTGACGCCTTCTCACTTTCACGTTCACAGCCTTGCCAATCACCCACGTCACTTCCTTATGGCCATTAAACTCCCATCTTCTGTCCCACCAATTATTAAAGTCCAATCCAGGTGGGATATTGTTAACTAGTTTGGATTTCGAACTTAATTAGTACAGTAAGAAGTTTAGGTACCATCCACCACTTCAAAGCCATACTTCCACCAAAATAGTTTGTAAGAATAATGCCAACACAAGAATACGTGCTCTTCGGTGATTTTCATACGATTAAGTAGATTTTTCCGGTAACTTAGGATTTTACGTTTACCACCTAATAAAACAATAAAAATATATTATTAGTACAAATTCAAACACTAGTAAATATAAATTAAACGGTAAATATGTATGAATTATGCCCGTATCAACCACCACAAGCTCTTCTATTCGTCGTCGCTCCTACTGTTACACCGGCATCCTGTAAACTTGGAAATTAGCGACAATCGACGGAGAATGGGACAATGCATCCTTCACAAAAGATATTTAAACTCCAAGCGGTAATGTCTGTTGTCTATTCACGGGGAGTAATATCCAAAGTCCAACTATATGTGAAGGACATGCCTGAAAGAAATAGAGCTAAGTAACTACCCTTAAACTAAATTATTTTTTTTGAAATCCATATTTTATATTTTAAAACAAAACTGCTACAGGAAATTTCGTCTAATTTCTTCAAAGAAAATATATAACAACAATATTAGAGTCTCTCAGCTTTGAGCTTTATATATTATATTGTGCCACTCAGTATCCACTTTCGTATAGAATCAAGAACGATTGGACGGCTCCTACCATGACCACTAGTATAGAGCGATAACGTCTTCAGAATATCACTGGTGAAGGTTGTTATTCCTTTTCCAGAAGATCTCTGACTATACGTAACACTGAACAAGTTATAAGTTACAATAATTTCACGGCTGATTCCTTATACTCGTTCCACATATCTTTTGCATATATATGCACCCGTAAATTTTAGGGTTTTACCCGGATGAACCCTCGTAATTTCCTGTGCATCCATGCAAACTACTTGTATAAAACAGAACACCGGTTATCCAAAATTACGAACTACTTGTATAAAACAGAACACTGGTTAGACAAAATTATGAACTACTTGTATAAAACAGAGCACTGGTTATATATAATTGTAAACATTCAGAATAGAGGTGATGCCATAGCTGAATGAAACACTAATTAGATACATACCATCTAATTGCAGAGTTGCATCGAGCATAATTTCAAGTTGTAAACTTCCACGGCTGAATCTCTTGAATATGTTCTGTATGCACTGCATGAAAGTTAAGAACTTCACGTCACAATTGAACTTGCTTCAAGTCGCAGAAATTCCACGGTTGAATTCCTTGAACTTGTTCAACATATATCAAAGCTCAAATTCTAATCATCTTATTATTCTGATGGAAACAATGCCTCAACACTCATCTTAGTGTTCACAGCTAACACTCATCTTCATGTATGACGGTAAAATCACTGCCCCCACACTCATCTTAGTGTTCTAACGGCAGTAATGCCTCAAGACTCATCTTAGTGGTCACGGCTAACACTCATCTTTGTCTCTGATGGCAGAATCACTGCATCCACACTAATTTTAGTGTTCTGACGGCAGCAACGCCTCAAAACTCATCTTAGTGTTCACAGCTAACACTCATTTTCGTGTCTGACGCCAGAATCACTGCCTCCACACTCATTTTACTGTTCTGACGGCAGCAATGCCTCAACACTCATCTTAGTGTTCACGGCTAACACTCATTTTCGTGTCTGACGGCAGAATCACTGCCTCCACACTCATCTTAGTGTTTTGATGACAGCAATGCCTCAAAACTCATCTTAGTGTTCATGGTTAACACTCATCTACGTGTCTGATGGCAGAATCACTGCCTCCACACTCATTTTAGTGTTCTGACGGCAGCAATGCCTCAACGCTCATCTTAGTGTTCTGATGGCAACATTGCCTCATCTACAACCAACTAATGCTCCAAATACTTAAGAGTACAATCACAGAAGGACTATAATATTAAGTTATATTTCTACTTACACTTATTTAGGCTTGAAAACACACACTTATCCTTATGAGCTTTAGATACATATATAAAATATAATAGCCACATGTTATAATACCGATTTTTGACCAAAGTGATAGATTTTGATTTATATTATAAACTTTAGGACACTAAATAATCTCAAATAACATAACAATTATACATATTTGGGCATGTGGTAAATTTTAAACAAAATTAATTGTAATGTATTTTTAAGGGGAAGAAAAGTGAATTTAGTTATTGATGGATTTAAATATAATCAAACAGTGAATATAAATTATAATCCCCTAAAGTCATGTCGTGTGGAATTTATAATCTTTTTTAGGACATAGAATAAGAAATACCAATAGCCAAAAAAAATCTCACCCGGATAACCTTTCTCCATAATTGTTTTTTCTTAAAAATTATCTAGAAACAAACTTCTTCTCAATATTCATCATCTTCAATCTAGATTTGCTCGGATCTACCGAGTTGATCTAGATGTTAATATTAATTAGTATCTCTTAATTATATGTGATTATTATATAAAATAAATCATAATCCCTATTAAAGAGATTATCAGGGTTTGTAATGTTTTTATTTCATCTTCAATTGATTCCATCTCTAATAGTTTTTATATGCCAATTAGATATTTCTTATAGGCATACTAGCGTTTCTTTTGAATACTACATTCATCACAGATATATCATCGATGACGATTTATCGGAGGTGGTTGTGGTTCTATAATTCTTTGAAGATCGATGATTACAAGAAGTGATCGTGATAGCGACTAACCAGGAAGGTTATTCCCCTTTGGGACATTTTTCTCTTAATGAAGAAGATAAACTCCAATGGCAGAATAATATTTTAGATGCCATTTTTCAAATATTAGTTTCATATTTGAGACAAGATATATGTATTTTTTTACTATTCTCATCTCTGATATATCTGGAGTTGATATATTTAATTTTATCATATTAATGAAAACAAAGAGGTTTCCTTCATAGAAAAAAAAAGGAAGAAAAGAATACCTTTAAACCCTTATTCCCTACCCAAAACCATAAACCTGAGAACGGAAGATGGAGATACAAAACTGTAGTCAGAGTTGTCAAACCAAATTTTAATAGGTAGGTTGCCTATTAGGGTTCGGTGTCACTATTTTTTTTTATTTATTATTTATTTTAATATTGCAGAAAAACTATTTTCCCACAATATTTTTTTAATTAATGATTTTTTTTAAATATAGATAATTAAAAATAAATTAAATCTAGTAATGTTTAGTTTAATTTATTTTTAATTTTTATCTCTTCCGAAACTAATTTTTATAGGATATGAATATCTATTGTGGTTCCATCTTCCCGACTGGTAAACCATTTTTTTTCCTTTTTTCAAAAAATGAAAATAAACCATTTTTCTTATTTCCAACTAGACTTAAAATCCCCTGACTACTTTACACGTATAATTTTGTCGTTAACACGTAGGATTTTAAGGTAACCAATGGTTTCCTCGTAAGACATGGCCTAAGCAAATGAATGAAAAGGTCAGAACTCAGAAGTCAAGCAAATTATCCACCCAATCAATCTCAGGCTGTGTATTGTTAGGTCTTCCTTTAAATTAATCAATCGTGCCCTTCGTGAATAATGTAATTCCGCTAAGTGCCCTTCACGATCTCTCCACACCTCTCTCTATTACATATACCACATTCATTTTCCCCGCCTATTATTGATGCTTCATCAAACCTCTCTCAAGTCTCAACCAACTGTTCTTGTCTCCAATTTTCAACGACTTACTACATTTTTGAAGAAACGGCAAATTTGATTCGTCTTTAATAGTTCTTTGGGTGGGTTTCCATTTTCACAAGAATACCAAAAGTCTCTCTACATAGAGCTAATTTTGAGTATTTCCCATTGCGGGAGTGTTGCTATTCTTAATTGCTGTTTTTTTTTTTTGCATTTCTGGGGGTTTGTAATTTTATTTAGTGGGTTTTGTTCTTGTGGGTGATGTTTTTCTGATGTCTTTGGTTCTTGGAGGTACTTCGAATTTGTCTGAAATCATGAAATTTGATGATACAAAAGAGGGTCCAACGATGAATAATGGAGGAGTCTCTGAAGCAACAACAACACTACAAACTGATAAAGCACAAGATGATGTTAGTGCATCAGAAGACAAGAAGATAAGTGAGAAACAAAGGAAAGATTGCACTTCTGCTTACACTACTGATCAAGAGGACGATGACGATGACGAGAAGATAGATTTGGGTCCTCTTAAAAGTATCAAACAACAACTTGAATTGGATAAGGTTTGCTCAGTTGACTAGTCATGGTATGATTTTGTTTTGATAGTAATTAATAGGTTAGAGTTCACAGAAAATTTATTTGTGTTTGTGATGTCAGGAAGATGAGAGTCTAAGGAGGTGGAAAGAACAGCTGCTTGGAAGTGTTGATCTTGAAACTGTTGGAGGTATGTACTTAAATTTTCTTTTCCAAGTACCGAGGACTTAAATTACTTACCTCAAGTAAATGAGACTCAGTTACCATCTAGGACTAGTAGGTCATGTACCTAATTTCCTCTTAAATCTACAAATTTGTAAAGGTAAATTATTTGAATTATCTCACTGCGCATTACTTATGTATTTCAAATGAAAATAAAATGGTTTGGGATAAAGGTTGAAATTTGAAGCACATTTCTCTATTTTCATTTGGTCCCTTTAAACTGAAGTGCACATTTGCTTGTTTAATTTCAATATACTTCGTGATCAATTGTACCAAAATCATTCTGCAATGCGGATAGGGATCTTTATTCAGAAAAGCAGAAAAGTTGCTATAATTATAATTATTAGAGATAGGTGCACATAGTTTGAAGTTTGATCTGCAATTTTTAGGAATAATTAAAATTTATGGGTTGGTTTCTATCATTGCAGAATCTTTGGAACCAGATGTTAAGATCCTTAGTCTTGCAATTATCTCTCCTGACAGACCTGATCTTGTTTTATCAATCCCTGATGTTGGTAACCCAAAAGGTTTATGGTTCACCCTAAAGGAAGGTAGTCGTTACAGCTTAAAATTCTCCTTCACAGTCAACAACAACATTGTTTCTGGCTTAAAATATACCAACACAGTTTGGAAAACTGGAATGAAAGGTAAACACCCATTTCTCTTCGCATTTGTTTCTATTGCCGTCAACAAATCAACCTTATTTTAGAAGCATCTACTAATAAATCATTATAGATCAAGTTTTCAACATTATGTAATGTCTGCAACGTAATTGACTTTCAACATTGTTTGTACTTTAGTTGATAGAAGAAAAGAAATGCTTGGTGTCTTCAGTCCTCAAGCAGAGGCATACACTCATGAGATGCCTGAAGAAGTCACTCCTTCTGGTATTTTTGCTAGAGGATCATATTCTGCTAGAACAAAGGTATTAAGCTTTCTCTTTGTTTTTATTTTGCTCAATAATAAAACTTCTGCTAGAACAAAGGTACCGAGCTTTCTCTTAAATCATACAGTATATACTAAGAAAGAAATCGGAAAGTTGCCAAGAAATGTTCTTACATCACTTTCCTTGTTATACACCTAGATTTATGACAGTGACACTTCTCTTATTACAAGTTTCCACCACCAAGTTTTTAGTATCTAACATTATAATATGGCATATGCATCTGTACATCAAATTGGAACTTTTGTTTACCAAAGCATTCAAATGACTCCTCAATTTTAGTATATTTTTCCTTTTGTTTTGTTATAATGAGAGTAAATGATAAATGTAAATTAGTTATTGCTTCTATAAATGTAAGTCTTAAGAAATAATTCCGTCCAAGGTTATCAATTCTGGACTCAGCTTGCTCTCAATGATAATGAATGTCAAGTATATCTTTTCACTAGGAAAAGAACTTATAGCTTTGTTTTTGATATTGGGATTATGGGGAACTTATAAGCCTAGTGGTGGACTCAAAATTTGGTGAGTGTGTCCCTGGATAACTGTAAATATTGAAGATCTTGTCTGAGTGGGGACCCTATTATGATGAAAAGTTCCAGAAAAATTGTAGTATGTGAAAAGAGATTGGCTATGCAAAAGATGATCTTAAGCGTGTAACTGTGTGTTTTTGTGTTTTATCTTTCTCATGTTAAAGTTCTTTGGAGAAAAGTACAGAAAAAAACTTCTTGTTTGTCATTGGATTTAGAAACTGTGCATTGCTCTGAGTTATTGCTTTTTGAGCTCCAACTAGAATCTTATCAAGTTATTTACAACTCTTCCAATTCATACTTGCAGTTTGTGGATGATGATAATAAACGCTACTTAGAGATGAACTACACCTTTGACATCAGGAGAGATTGGCCGTCAGTTTAAACCAGATACAGTCCGCAGCGCTTCCTTCCTGAGATCGTTGCATGGCTCAACTATATATTTCCTTCGTATCAAATCCTTCCCCACCTTGATATACTTCTGAAACAACAGAATGCAAGAAGAGAAGAAAAGCTGCACATTTAATTTCGTGGAAAACCTTACAAAAAGCAAAAGACATCTTGATACAGTTTCATTATTTATTCGTTTCTGGCGATATTAACAGGGTTAATAACCCTTCCATTTGTTTTCATGAAACTTCAAGTTATGTTAAGCTTCATTTCTGCATGGGCTTGTAAACCATATGTATAGGAGACTCATTGATTTATGATGATGAATTTGTTGAAAGTAACAAGCAAGTCATGATTTAGTACTTTATTCTATTTCTAATGCTTTTCCGGATGAGTTAAATTGGTGACTGCATCGAAAGGAATGAGCTTCTGAATTTGGGTAGAGTACAAGGTTGGTGATCGGGACGCATATTGGATGTTCAGGTTTGGCCATATATTATTGATAGACGATAACACGCAACACCCACATTTACATACTAGCCCAATAAGCCTATAGCTTTGCAAGATCGACCTTGAGAATGTCAAAAGATGACCAGTGTGATTTTTTTTTGGGGTTGCTTAGAGTGTCCACAGCCACGCGAGCAAAAGGTGGACCAAACCCATAACTATTTTTTGGTCCGTCCAAAACCAATCACACTGGGGTGAGTAAATTTGGTTATGGTCCAGATTTTCTAGGGTTCGGGATCAAATTTGGTCTGAAATCCGGACCAAACCCAAATTTAGTGGAGTGCAAGCGTATGTATAGGTGAACGTTTGATGGCAGGCGCAAATAAAAATGAACGTCTGAAAACCAGGCCAACATTTAGAGTACCGCTTGTGTACTAAAAGAAAACCAGACGCACATTTAGAGTACAGTTTGTGTACTAGAGAAAACCAGACGCATATTTAGAGTACCGCATGTTATTTGGTATACTCTTTCACCGTTGTGTTTCTCATAGAGTATAACAAAAAAAAAATTGGTATTTGATCTTTGGTTTTAGTATTTACTCCATTCATGACAGTAGATGTTCTTAAGGATTAAAGGTTTTAATATAGTGGGATAAGGGTGACCTAATGAATTATAAATGACTAGGTTACCCTACTTATTATATCATAACTAGGTGTCACCTATGAACATGGGATTATCTTTAAGCTAGTCGGGCCTATGGTCCCGGTAATTAGGAGTCTGTTTAAATCAAACGAGTCAGAATCAAAGGTAGAACTTAGGATTATATATCCGACTATTAGAAATTTATTTAAGTTAAATATAACAAATTTATAAGTAGTCGAGGCTTACGGCCCCGACGATTAAATTATAAATATACATTGTGTTGTCGCAAACCCGACAATTAAGAGTCTGTTTAACTTAGGCAGGTCAGAGGCAGGAGTAGCCAGGGCCTACGACCCCGACAATGGAGCTTTGGCATTATCTATCCAATAATGAGAAATCTATTTAAGTTAGACGGATCAGACTCGGAAGTTCCGACGATTAAATTATAAATATATACTATATTATTGTAAACAACAAAATATGTATTCCTTGTTAGTTTTGGTGAACATGAAAGTGCAGAGACAGAAAAAAAGAAATCAACTAGCCAAAAAATGTTGCAAAAGGCTGCTTCTTTTTTACTACATTTTTTCAGATGATCTCGATAAAATTAATTCATATGTATACATAACCGATCAAATAAATAAATAAATAAATCCTATTTACACATAAACTGAAGGATATAAAATACCACAGACAATTACTGTTGACTAATATGTGTGGAAGTCCAAGAACCTAAGAGGAAAAAACACCATAGAGAGGAAAAAAACTTTAAATCGGATTAAAAATATATAATAACCTAAAAGAAAAGTTTTGAACTACATACAATCTTCGGGATAACGTTGTGGATGCAAATATCAATCGTAGCGCATAATCCTTCATGGATGAACGAAGGCCAACGATCGATACAAAAGTAGTAATAATGAAAATCATACTCAAGATGGCCTTCCTATACCGGTTGTTGTAGATATTAACAGACTTAAATTAAATAAGGTTTATGGTGATACGGAATTTATTTAGGTCAAGGATTGTCTTACTGGTAATAAAAGTTAATAAATATCAGGAAACCAAGATGGCCTTCCTATATAGGTTGCTATAGATATTAACAGACTTGAATTAAAGAAGATTTATGACGATAATGAGCGACTGCAGTGGCGCGATGAAGACACGGATCAAAGATTACAACTAATCTTTAATCGTCAAATATCAACCCCAGCCGTGCGATTATAGATTATTTTTAATCGACGAAATCCACTGTACATGATTAAAAGTAATCGTTCGACCCCGACTAAAAATTATAATCAAGCGAGGTCCCATGAGTTCGTTTGGACTCAAGCGGTGGACTAGGATCTCGTTTAAAAACACGGCGAGAAGCTAGGAGTTTGCCAGACTATAATTTCGTCTTGAGCAAGCGAGCTCCCACAATCCCGTCCGTCTTCTCAGACGAAGTGTTGACACTTCGCTCGACACTAAGCGAGACCACAACCTTTCGCTTGACTACTCATGGCTGTTTTTGCAGCGTATCAAAGATCAAAATTTCTGATCTTTAATCTTTGATTTTGATCGCGCCGCTGTAGTTAGGAATCTATTTAGGCTAAGGAGTGTCTGGAAAATAAAAGTTGAAGCCTGATATAGGGGCTCCAACATCAATAGAGGGGATCCAATAATAAGACGAAATAGGGACACTATGAAGTAAAACTCAAAAACCCCTTATCCATAATATTTTCACAATACCCAAATCACCCTTTATTAATATGTTAATTACCTTAAATAGTGAAAATTTAATTAAGCTAATCATGGTTAATTAAACTTAATCTTTGACTAACACAAATTGAAATCAAATTTTTTTTTTTTGATTTGTGATTTGGGGATGAAAAACTAGATGAAATGTGAGAAAAAAATTTCGTTTTTTTTTTAAACCCTAGTTTTTGATTTAATCAACCATCGTAACCATTTAGGTCTTTCTAGATTAAAATCTTGATCATTTTATGGCTCAAATTAGATGAAATCACGAATTGAAAGTTTGATTTTGTGTGATTCAGAGACAGTTACGGTTGGGTTTCATTACGAACCCAACCGTAACACCAAGAACACCGAAGAACACCTTCAGTTACGGTTGGGTTTTGACTCCAAACCCAACCGTAACCTCAAGAACACTATGAACACCCTTTGAACACATAGTTACGGTTGGGTTTGGCTTAAAACCCAACCGTAACTCATCCTTTTTAGCATTGATTTTTGAGGTCAAATTTGAGTTTTAAAATCCAAATTTTGAAGTTATTCAACCATTTTAACTAGATTGTAGGTAAATTGGGTCATTCAAACACACAAAAACCGAAAAATCAACAAATTAGAGATTCCAAATTTTGAGTTATCAGTAGAATTTACGGTTGGGTTTTGGCTAAAAACCCAACCGTAACTAATTATGTTAGTTGCATGTTTCATGATATAGTTACGGTTGGGTTTTGCATTAAAACCCAACCGTAACTAATCTTTAAATCCCAATTGTAAAATTATATAAATAAATTTTGAGATTTTTTCATTTCTATCTTGTAGAGAATTGAAGGACGAATCTAACCCAAAAAAAATGAGGTCAATCGGACATCGTATG
>JAJJMC010003991.1:6276129-6307378 GCA_023531435.1 Papaver californicum | reverse complement strand
AACCCAACCGTAATTCTTCCTGGATACAAATAAAAATGTCACCGTTTTGATCATAACTCCTTCATACGATGTCCGATTGACCTCATTTTTTTTGGGTTAGCTCCGTCTTTCAATTCTCTACAAGATAGAAATGAAAAAAATCTCAAAATTATTTATCTAATTTTACAATTGGGGTTTGAAGATTAGTTACGGTTGGGTTTCAAGGCAAAACCTAACCGTAAATTTTAATTGAATCTTCATCTCCTACATTTGAAGTTACGGTTGGGTTTGTTGAATAACCCAACCGTAATATGAAGAACAAATCAAACCCAACCGTAAATCTGGGCAAAAATGGTGTTCTTCGGTGTTCTTGGTGTTACGGTTGGGTTCGGCATGAAACCCAACCGTAAGTTTCTCTGAACAACAAAAAATCAATCTTTCAAATCGTGATTTCATCAAATTAGTTAGTGTAATTTAGTTTTATCCGGATTGTCATCACTACTACTTTCTACACATTTATTAGTATTCTTCATCACGAAATTAGGATTTAATCGGCGATAAAATTTTGATTCGATTGAGAAATTTGATTAAAATAGAGAAGGAGAAGATATGGAGGAGGTGGAAAATTTTTAATTAAAGGATAAATTTGTCTTTTTTTTATTAGGTAAAGGGTAAAATGGACATTTAACTTTACCCCTAGGACATCCCTTATCGTAAAATTGGGTCACCTTGGCTCAACTAGGAGCCCCTCTATTGATGTGGGAGCCCCTATATCAGGCTTCTAAAAGTTAGTAAATATCAGGAAACCAAAATAAACTAAGATTGGACCGGAGTATAATTCAGTTATTATGTTTTGAGAATATAGACAAACGATCAAATTTATCCCAAAGATAAAAAATTTAAATCGGTCGATCCCCACCGTCTCCGTCTATGACCTATTTTCAAAGGTATACAGATATTAAACCAAGCTCAAAACCTAACTCTTGCCGGCCTCAAAAGCCAGACTCACCGACGGAGACACGTATTAGGCATTGTTTATTTGACAAACCCATATTTTTTGGGGGGAATTTGATTGATGAAATAGGTTACAATCATTTAAATATTTAAGTTATATAGCAGTTACAATGTGATATATGAAAAGCTCGTGTAGAACTTCCTAGGTGTATCTGGATTTATTTTTCGACAACGAAGAACATCATCCATACATGGCTAAGAAATACAGATCTACCTGCTAACCGTAGCTGGGTTTAAATGATGTTGTTGAATGGTGAATGAATGGTTTGTGGATATGTCGAATGGAATTGATTGGAGGGAAGCAGAATTTGGTGTTAGAAATCACCAATAATCCATGACTGAATTACCAACAGAATCACGCAGAGCAAGTGCTTGCAAAAATGCCAGAATGGAATTGGTTGTGAGTTTTAGAATGGTTGGATTTGCAAGTTTAGCAAATTGAATAGGTTGGGTAGCTGTCAGTTCCGCGAAACGAACAAGCTTAGGAAGTTTGTGTGCTTTGTTTAAGGCCTGTTTTGGCTAGGAGGTGGTTGGACTCAAGACTATATTTTGCAGGAAATCTTCCACACAAATCACTATATTTTGCAGGAAATCTTCCACACAAATCTTGTGGAGACAAGAGTTTTATTTATACTGAGTTTTACAAGGATAAGTATTGGATACAATTTCAAAACAACTAAACAACATCCCGTATATTAAGTAGGAGTAAGTTGTTGTAGACTAGACTTTGTTGTTGAAGAGTTATCCTTATCTGACGAACTGATTTGTTGAGAGATTTCAGGACTCTCTGAACAAGCATACTTGACATTCCCCCTCAAGCTGATCTGGAGTTTACGAATGTTCAGATTGTCTCGAATAAACTGGAATCTAAGTGAAGCCAACCCCTTTGTGAACATATCGGCTAGTTGATCCTTGGAAGAAATATATTTCACATGTAGTTGTTTGCTAGCAACTCTCTCTCTCGAACAAAATGGTAGTCAATCTCGATGTGCTTCGTTCGTGCATGAAAGACATGATTAGCTGTGAGATAAGTAGCACTCAAATTATCACACCATAGAGTTGGTGTTGATGCAGCAATTTCCATTTCCTGCAATAAGGACTCTGTCCAAATAATCTCAGATGTAGCAATGGCCACACCCCTATATTCTGCCTCTGTGCTTTCGAAACTGTTTTTTGTTTGCAAGCACTCCAAGAGATTAGATTCCCTCCATGAAAGATACAGTATCCACCGGTAGACCTGCGATCATCCAAGTTACCTGCCTAATCCGCATCCGAGTATGCATGTAGTGAATTATCAGAGCTTGGTTTCAAGAACAAACCATAATCAACTGTGTTCTTAATATATCTCAATATTCTTTTTACTAGCTCCCAATGTTCCACAAATGGGTCATGCATATACAGACAAGCCCTGTTAACGGCAACAGAAATGTCTGGACGAGTGACTTGTAAGTATTGAAGAACCCCAACTACACTTCGATATAATGTAGGCTCGGAAAGATTTTCACTCGACCCCATCCAGTTTAGTACGTCAGAGCAAATCAGCTACATATTTATGCTGAGTTAGAACCAACTTCAGACCTTGTTGTATAACCTCAACACCAAGGAAGAAAGAAAAGGTACCCATATCCTTTACTGCAAAGACATAACTTAGGTCAGCAATAAGCTTATCAATAAGAGTCGTACACAAACCTGTGACAATTATATCATCAACATATATCAAGACATAAGTAACCAAGTTGGAGGTTTGCTGTACAAATAAAGAGTTGTCTGCAGTGGAGCCTTTGAACCCTAGCTTAGTGAGATAACTACTTATCCTAGAGAACCAAGCTCTTGGAGCTTGTTTGTACAAAGACTTGTGTAGCTTGCATACGTGATCAGGATAGTTTGGATCTGTATACCCAATTGGCTGCTGCATATAAACCTCTTCCTCTAAAATACCATGCAAGAAAGCATTTTCCACATCGAGTTGTGGCAGTTGCCAGTTATTCATGACTGCAATGGATAGAACTAGCCTGATTGTGCATGGTTTTACCACCGTACTAAAGGTTTCCCCATAATCGATCCCCTCTTGTTGATGGAACCCCTTTGCGACTAAACGAGCTTTGTAGCGTTCAATAGTTCCATCTAAGTTTTGTTTTATTCGAAATACCTATTTGGAACCAACAACATTCTTTCCTTTTTCACACTTCATTAGAGACCATGTACCATTTTTGATTAGTGAATTGAATTGCACATCCATAGCTGATCTCCATTTTAGGTCTGTACATGCTTTTGAGTAGCACGTTGGCTCCATGAAGTCTGAATCATTCAAAGGATGCTTGGATGCAGTGAGACAAAGGCTTTGAATTGGTTTAGTAATTCCCGATTTGGCTCTTGTTCTCATTGGATGGATCTGAGCTTGTTATAGTTGACTGACAGTCTGACGCTGAGTTGCTGCAGATTGTATTTCTATTTCTGAGATACTAGCCTGATTTTCTGCTTCTGAGATTTCAGGTGACAGTGGGTAATAAGAACTGGCAGGAATTGACGTGTCAGATGTGGTTGGTGCAGTCAGATTCTGGACATAGTTTGTAGTCAGGTTCTGACCTTGATGAACCTGTTGAACTGGTACAGTTGGTGCAGTCTGATTCCGGAGATAGATTGTAGTCTAGTTCTGACGTCCTTGAATGACCTGTTGAACTGCGACATTTGGAGAATCTCTGAAAGTGGAAGATGTAAGCAACTTCGTGGTTGGTAACTGATTTTCTGAACTCAACACAGGACCATCCTGCTGCCTGGGAGCAAATGGAAACGAGCTTTCTTCAATTCTGACATGGCGAGAGATATAAACTCTTTTCATTTGTCGATGTAGGCACGAATAACCTTTATGAGCACTGCTATATCCTATGAACACACAAGCCACTAATCCGGGTTCTAGCTTGTTAGAATTATAAGATCGAAGGCAAGGATAAGCTAAACAGACAAACACTTTTAGGAATGAGTAGTCAGGTGTCTTATTGAATAATAGTTCTAGAGGAGTTTTTGTGTCTGAATTTGAAGATGGAATTCTATTAATGAGATAACATGCAGTTGTAAAGGATTCTGACCAAAAAGATTTTGGCATGTGGGCATGGAACACTAAAGCGAGATATGTTTTTGTGATCTGCCGAATGCGACGTTCTGCAAGACCATTTTGAGGTGACGTATGAGGACAAGAGAACCTACGTAGAATGCCGGAGTTAATGAGAAAAGAGGTAAATTTTTTGTATTCTCCTTCATTATCGGACCGGAAGACTTTGATTTTATAGTCTAATAAATTTTCTATTTGTTTTTTGAATTGAACAAAGATAGGTAGAACATCAGATTTTTCTACTAAAGGGAAGATCCATGTATAATAAGAAAAGACATTCATTGACAACACAAAATATCGAAAAGCATTCCTAGACACACGTGGTAACACCCAAATGTCAGACACTATTAAACTTAGAAGTTTATCATAAACAGCATTACTAACTGAAAAGGGAAGTTTCTTGCTCTTACTGATATGGCAAGAATAACAAAATTCAAAGTTTTTATTCTATATTGGAAAGGAAAACTTGTTGATGGCTTTTGTAACAGTGCGGAGCATTGGATGGCCAAGACATAGGTGCCAAATTGGTAATGTGTTTAACAGAAAAAACTTGGGTTGAATCTGAGTACATATCTTTCCCTCACCATCAAATATATAAAGCTCGTTCCTATTCCGTCCCAGCAACAATGTTGTTCCCGTGCAATTATCCTTTACAACAAAGTAATTGGTGTGAAATTCAAAATAAACTTTTGTAGATAGTGAGTTTTTGACAAGGGCTAGAATTATAAAATCGCCCTTCTGCCTAGTTGCAGAAACATAGAAGTATTCGTGCATATTTGCGTACATATTTTTGACTTCACATCAGAACACGAAATATTGTATCTCTACTTATATTCCGCAAGTAAACTAAGAAGACAGATTCACTACAAACACTCTAAATTGGCCTCGCAGCCTCCCGATTACTCATAATATTCAAGTTGTATCGAACTAGTCTCAAGTCGCATAAATTCCACGGCTGAATTCCTTGAACTTGCCTCGAATGCGCATTGATGTTCCAGAAACATCTATCAAATAAGGGAATAGTTAATATTTAAACCCCAAAATATTCTCTAGCTTAACGTTTTGTTCACAACGAACGCTTCTCAAATTTCTCTTATGAGCTCAAATATATTACTTTAGCACTTTGCTTAAAGATAAGCCACAAATTATGCGCTACTCCTCTGGGACGCGCCACAAACTAGAAGTAATGCCCAAAAAGACGCGTTGAAACTCTGAGCTAGGCTAACCCTAGCCTTTTCTCCAATTAGCATCAGGCTAGCACCAGGTGTTTGGTTTAACACCGTATTTACGCTAGTTAACCACCATAGTGCTAAAAGCGCTAACTCCCTTAGCTATCGTAGCCTAGCAAGTCCCATGGATAGCAAGTCCCTAGCCTAGTGAGTCCCTAAGGTAGCACGTCCATGAGCTAGTGCCTTCCTTGGCCTAGTAAGTTCCAAGCCTTGGCGCGTCCCAAGCCTTATACGCCCCTATCCCTGTCGCATCTCAAGCCTTGTACGCCCTAGCAAGAGCGTCCCAGCGCAAGCCTCCATCCTTTCGCGTCCTAGCGCAAGCCTTCAACCTAGCGTATCGTGCCTGCAGTGCTCCTAGCTGATGCATCTTGGCCGTAACGTCCCTAGCTAATGTGTTTTAGCTGCAGCATGCCTAACTTAGCGTACCTGCCGATGCGTCCCTAGTCTGGCAGGTCCCCAGTAGCAGGTCCTCGACCTCAAATATCTTTCAGACTTATGCCAAGTTACTTCTAAATTAATATTTAGCTATTAAAATTATGCCATGTTATCTCAAAGTTAGCATATGACCATTAATAAGTCTGATTATCAATTTAGCGAGTTATGCAACTTGCCTCATTTACTTAGCAAGTCATTGACTTGACTTGACTTGACCTAATCAAAACAATGTGGTAGTCCACGACTCCACTATTTCCACGAGATATCAAATACAACACATGGGAGGATTCTTATTGGGGTATTGGTCTGGCGGTCTACGATAATCGTGTGTTGTGAGACCACATCCACGAACAAGAAGGTAACAAGTAGTGGAACGGTTACAGAGCAGTTGAGAGGATGATGAGTAGTGGTCAGACAGGTCTTCCCTACTTTCCAGACACGACCCCACTACAATATCAACAATCATCACTTTTTCATCTCTCCCTGACTCCCATGACTTATGAGAAATCAGTGTGTCTCCTTTGAACTATAAATAGATGGTTCCCATCTATTCGAAACAATAACAAGACAACAATGGAGAAGAAACTAAATATACAAAATTAGCGATTCATTTCAGAGATAATCCTTTCTTCTTTAGACACTACTCAATACTCACCACACTGATACTTCTCAACCTTCTTTGCTTCCCTCCCCTAAGACTTACCCAATCTTCCCTACCTTTGTGATCGAAGCAGGACGTGAACGACCATTTCTTGGTTTAAGCTCGTCTTCTTCGAGCTTGATCTCTCGAACCTACTTAAAAGTACAATTTTACCGTATATCTATTTTCACCCCAAAATGGTGGATCTTAGATCTGAAGCAGTTACAACTCCTATAGTCGGTTCCGGTGGCATTGGTGGTGATTCTGAAAACACCCATGTTACTACTGAACCTCCCTGTACCAATGCAACTACCAATACTACTACTACACCTCCTCTCGGTGACAAGACCACTGAAGAAACCGAGAATACTCAAACTCTGTTCAACATAGATGATTTGATGAAGAGACATGGAGTTCTTTCCATAACACAGGTGGATATGGCTACCACTGAGAATGCGGTACTCGCCTGTCTCAAGACACCGATGGAGCAACTCTCCCCAAAAAAATGCCATCGTCTTACATAGGAAACCTAGACCAACCTCACAGCAACCAATGGCGCCGGAACGTCAAAGACATAAAGGAACAATGAAGTTCATATCATTCATGATTGCCCACCACATAAGTTCCAACAACTCAATTTTTTCACCCTTGAAGGTCTGGAGAGACTCCTACGAAATCATGGCAAGAAAGACTCATCCTCGATCTATCAACATTGGCCTCCTTACCCACTAGAAATTCAAATCTATCATTTTCCAAGAGGTTACTCATCTCTAAATTTGTCATTGTACGACGGATGAAAATATCAGGAATGCCCAAACGACACTCAACATGGTCGATTTCATGCAAAGACAAAAAGTTCCTGCCATAATACAGAAAGACATGGCTACCACTCAAGAGAGGTACTCACTTGCCTCAAGACTCTAACGAAACAATTCTTCCCGGAATAGATCTGTCACCAGTTGCAGTAAGCAACGATTCCAAGCCTACCAATGTCAACAGTACCAGAATCAATATTCAATATGATGACAAGATCTGCATTCAAAGAGGAAAATCAAGGAGTCCGGTCCAACCTTGTCGCCCATGAAGACCTGTAATGACTTTTACAATTTTAAAGCAAAGAGGGACCAGTCTCACTTCATCAGTACCAACCTTTTACCCTCTCGCCATCAAAAAAATCATTTCACCAAGGGGGTTATATCTCTCGCTATTTTCCCCCTAGATAAAAAATGTTTAGATATGAAAAGATTGTTCCAGATGAACGACGGATATCTTGGTGACTATATATGTCGATTCAGGGTCCAAAAGTCGTAGAGATATATGTTGGAGCAGTTGTATGGTCAGTAAGCACCACAATATCTAATCATCCATGAGGTCCTATCATAACGAAGGGGTCAAAAGGGAGGCCTCATCTCAGCAAGCATCACGAATCGAACGTTCACCATCAGCCTCAACCCCATCTCCAGCCTTAGCCTTAACACCAGCCCATAGACAAGCTCCGCTCCACGTCCCAGACAAAACTCTACAACAACAAAAGCCAAAGCCAACTATGACATTATCAAATTTTTCTTTTTATGAGGAAACTCTTTCACTTTGGTACGAGTCCCTCCACTCAGGTACCAGTCCCTTTCACTCTGGTACGAGTCCCTTTACTCAGGTACCAGTCCCTTTTACTCTTTTACGAGTCCCTTCACTCAGGTACCAGTCCATTCCACTCCAGTACCAGTCCCTTCAGCAAGGTGCTACCAACTTCACGCTCCTATGAAGCTCTCAGATGACGACAAATCCATGTAATGGCAAGATCAGAATTCTCATCTTCATCAACAACTTCTTTCCATTTCGAGGACGATTCAAATATCACTTTGATGGAGATGGGTCATTACAAATCAGCATAAACCATGGAATGGTGAAACCCCCCATCACGTAAGTACCCTAAGAGGGTCCCACTGAAGAGGAATCAACGATAATACCCGTATTAGGATACTCAACTAGCACATCCCCTGCTACACTACCATTCTGCATATCAACGTCAGTAGGAGCATCATCCTCAACAAGTGAGCGAAGGGGAGCTCGCATATGGTTTTCAGTATGGGGAGGTACACTATCCACATCAAAATCAACGGTAACTCTTATTCCTTCTCTAACAAGCCTAGATCTCTGATTTTGATCTTTCCGCCCCTAAAAGTAGAGAGGTTACAGGCATACTAGGTCAGAACATCTCAAACATGAAATTCTTGATCATGAACCAAAAACATACTATATATATACATAAATATCATATAAATTCATTATGAATTATTAAATGGCCCTAACCTATTACAAGATGTTTTACAAAAGCTGCGTCAGAAACCGTTTACACTACCTCCTAGAAACTATGAAGCTGGCGACAATTGGTGAAGAATATGAGTATGAATCTTATGTCAAAGGTTTCCTATGTGTGTATAATACAACATAATAAAAGGGCGCACCAATCGGATAAACTAGCTAATATTTATGGCAAAAACAGCTAGCAGAGTCGTATCTGAAAACTGTCAGGATTTTCCTGGATACTTCCTGAGTTCTACTGTTCAGTCGTTTTGATTCCCCAAACAAGCTAAAAACCTAGAATTCTTCTTAAGAGGATGTAGGAATTTTTTTTTCTAATAAGGATAAAGGGGTCAATCATCAAAAACGGAGGTGTTATGAAGATTCTATGGAGTTTTTCCCAAGCACTATACTTCTGAAATTTTCTAGTGACGAAAATCTATAAAATTCTTTGTGAATTTGAGCATGGATATGCTTATATGAGAATTTTGAAGAGTTCACATGTTCTACCATGATAATAAGGAGTAGAAACTTACTTTATATAGGCTCAAACTAACGGAGGAGTCTGTCGTTACTTCATTGCTTACTTCTCCCTCGACATCAGTAGATTCAGATTCTTCACAAAGTCCTTCAGTATGGGGCGCCTCGTCTAGGTATTTACCCTTTAACTTATCTCCATCCTCTATATCCACGGTGTCTCCCAAAGCCTCAAAAGTATCAACATGGAAGAATTATTCGCAGCCCTTTTCTTACAGACTGGGGACTGTCAAAAGCGACAGGATTAATATCCACTCAATGGCGCATCACACGCACCTGCTGAAAGAAATAAACCAATGAATCAAGTCATGATAGTCACGTTTTGAGTCAAGGATATTAAAGAAAAATGGTTTTGCAATACATGTTTCTTGTTTAATATATTAGTTTTGTCTCAAATTATCTTTTATAATTTACCATAAATATCGTCATATATGGTTGAATACTTGTTTGTTTAAGTCCAAAATTAAGTAAATTTGTGTTCATATCTAGAGCTAAATTAGGGTTGTTAATACGAAAATGTTAACAAATCTTGATTACAAATAACATAGTGCGATTATGGATTTTAGTGATACTTTCTTGTACTTGCATGTGACTTATGACCTTTGTTAAATTGACTACTCGGATATATCAATTGCACTGATTAGTCTATTTCACCAATCTTAAATCTCTTTGAGAGTTAAACCTAATTTTTCTTTTACGCTTTGAGTTATTTTCTAAGTAGAATTCATATTTGCTTCGTTATGTGAGTGTGATATGACTTATAAAATTAACTGAATATTTTTGCGGTCAAGGTACTCTAGGACTTTTGATAATGAGAGATTAAATTTAAATTATAATTATTAGTACAAGAACATGTCTGTGAATGAAAATGAAACCTTAACCAATATTTTCATCTTATTGATTTCTTTCTATTATTTATTTGTTTTCATAATCCATAAAGTCCCCCTTTTTACATAAGAATCAAATAACAATCAATATCTCTCGTGGAACAAATTTGTTCTTGCCCTTATGCTTAATCTATATTTTAACAAGTGAGAACATGAAATAATTTTTTGACGGATACAATACCAGCCATGATGACACGTCTGCTTGAAGGAATGCCTAAGTGTTATGATGGAGGAGGGAAAATTAACCTAAAACGAGATTTAATCTCTCGCTTTAGAAAAAAAAAGAACGGGATAACACTCGGTGTAGGAAATTTAATTATATTAAATACAAAGGGTGGGTTAATATATTAGATTTTAATTATATTAAATTAAAAAAAAATATCTTTTTCAACTTTTTTAGGCGAGATATGATGTCTTGCCTAAATTTTGTTTCCTTTCCACCCTTCCGCTTTCGAGGAAAGAGAAAAGAAACTGTAGATTTTTCAATCACGTCATTCCCATAATATTTGTCCATAAGACTTAGCCTAATGATCCATGATATTTACTACCTAAACCAAGTCACGTCCCAAAATAGTTCTGCAAGAGAAATGTTGTATTTTTTTCAGTAGGTGTAAAACGGTTAAATTTTATTCTGTTACCAGAAAAAAAAATTAGCAAGCAGATAATTCAAAATTCTTGATTCGTCTCTCTCTAGCTTTCCATCAATAATTTAGTTTATCCTTACTCTTAAGGCTCTTATCCTAGAAACTGTTCGGAATAGACCAACACTTTTACGGTAAATTGTATGTGTAGTACTTGATGTATTTCCTGTATTCTATTTCTTCACTTCACGGTTAACTCTAAAATGGGCCTACAAGATGCAAAAGAAGTTTAAAAACACCAAATTTGGGTTTTGTAAACAAGACATGATATCACTTGATGCTTGTGTCCCAACCACCTCCATACATAATGTTGTAACGAGAGATCGAACGAGAACAATAATAGAGATCAAGACACAGAGATTTACGTGGTTCACTAACTGTTACGTTAGCTACATCCACAACAGAGAAAGCAGAGTTTTATTATAGAGCAGAATACTGAGATACACATATTCTAGATACAACGTATGTATATACATAGGGCAAAAAAATAAACCCTAATTACAGAGCCCCTCGGACTTCCCGTAACATTCCGGCCAACAACTGATTCAAGACATATCAACACATAATCTTATGATTCTTACTTGTTAGTAGATATACTTCTCTGCTTTTATAGCGGAGAATACTATATATATGTGGGACTTTATCCTTCAAATCTTAACTGTACTTGAATTAAGAACTCGGTGAAAAGGAGAAGAAAAATTAAATTATCACCCACATCTTTTAAGTAGGGTATTATGGACCCATTCCATCACTACTTGTATAATCAATTTGTGTCTCTATCAAGATTTTTCTTACTTATCTTCTTTTCGAAGAAATGTGATATTACCGAGCACTCATTTGTTTTGTTGTTTAATTGTTTTCCTTGTTTTGTTTAATTGGTTGTAACGATGGGTTGCAAAATGTGATTATCATACTTGACAGTATCATAATCCCATTTATTACCCCTGAAGCATCTTAACTAATTAGTTATTTATCAGTATTTCATTTTAAATGTTAACGATATGTTTGGATACCATTTAAGAAATTATTTTTTAACTTCTGAAAGTAAAAAAAATCAAAAATCAATTTAGATATATAATTTTAGAATAATTTTTAAAAATTAAAAAATTCATTTTTTATTAAGCAAAATTATTTTGATTCTAACTTTTACTTCTAAAGAAGCAGAAGCACTTTTACTTTTGGTATCTAAAAAATCTATAAACATCAGTAATTTTTTTCTTTTTTTTTAAAACGATCAAATGGATTATATTTAAGAAGCTCGGCATTATCTACTTGCATTCGTATATGTAACTGTCGAGCTCTGGGTTCAGATATTTAGACCAATGAAATTAAGTGGAATTTCAGAGGATGAATATAACTCTCCAATTATGGAGAGACACGTGGCAAGACAAAAACAGCTCCATATGGGTGATGAGGACAGGTAGGGTCATGAGAGTCATGACACTCAAGAATACCTTTTTAGGGAAGGTGACGTCTCCACAAAGAGGTCCCAACTGTTAAATCCACTTAAGTTTTTTGGCGCGTGGCAATAAATGGTCAAATAATATCTATGCACAGACAGACCTTATATTGTTTGTACTCTTGTTTTAGTGAAACGAATGAAATATGAATCAAAAAAAGATTACTTGTACATATAAGTCTAAATGATTTGGAAGATCCACTGCATTATTTAATTAAATGAAGCTAAACCCTTGTTGAATTCATCGAGAAAAAGATAAAAGGGAGTGACGAGTGACGGCCATACAGGCTATCCGTCTCGCATCAAGGTGGGCACGACATTTCTCGGCGATATGGATGTCTAATGGTAATACTATTCTAGAACAAGGATGGATGTTGGGGACAGTAAGCCAAGGAATATAGAAGCATGAACGGGTTGTAATGAACTTCAGTTAAGGATCCAAGGGACTGAAGCCAGATCCTATACGTCCTCTCAAATGAGTTAGTTTATCAAGCCACGTGGACGAACAAAGGTGTTTCTTTACTATGATAAACTATTAAATTTAAATAAAATAATATATTTAATTATATTTTGTGGGATCTTAACAAATAAAAAAAAATTTTATATATATTTATTATTTAGTGGAGTTTTTTGATATTATAATATATTTAGTGAGATACTTATATAATAAAAAGTGGTTAAAATAATAAAAAGTATGATAGATAAATATAAAATATTTAAAATATTAAGTTAAAGATAAAAAATTTATCACTCGACTAAGACTTTGACGCGTTGTGCATCCTTTCAAAGTTAAACGTTTGAGAGATCTAACTTGATGATTTGAGAGGCATATAATGGATAATTTTGACCACATTTAATATTTTAAGCGGTGTCAGGGGAATGTTAAGCTTGTTTTGATGGCTATTCGATAAGTAAGTCTAGCTATTGCTATATTCATGTGCCCCAAAACCAAAAGTTCCAAAGGTTTTTCCGAAGGAATTATGGACTTACGAAAGGTATATGGGGATGATTTCCAGGAAAACCATTTCGCATCATTTATACTTATCAGGTGTGGCTCTGTAAAGTTATTCAAGCTTCAAGTTCAAGTTCAAGGTATACCAACCAACTCCGTCCCACACAAAGGGCAATGTGTACATATCATAGAGTATGTTGTCCCGCCCAAAGGGCAATGTGTACATATCATAGAGCATGTTTGGATCCTAGAGGTAGAAGTGTTTGTGGTTCTCTAATAATAAAAATCAATCCTATTTTTATTTTATTTTATTGTTTCTAAAATTTATTTTAAAACTGTGTCTCAAAACTAAATTTTAAAGTTATTCAATTTTTATATGTCAAAAAACAACTTCGCGGGATGTATATAAACATCTTATAGCCTTACTAGCTTAATGATTATCACATTCTACCAAAAAAATAAAATGTTTAAAATCAAATTATGCGAAAGGTTCCCGATCACCAATTTAATGTGGTGGGGATGGCTAGGCTTACAACATGATCAAGTGGTTTTCAATAATTGTTCACACGACTCACGCAATAAAGTTATACTAATATTCAACCATACATTTTGTGAAAAATAATGTACACATACTAGTACATTCATTGCATCCCATTAAGTAGATTATGATCTTCGAGAAAGATTAAAATCACTCCAAAGCAAAAGAAAAAAACTGAAGAAAACCCATAGACTTTAAATGTACCCACCTTATTTATTTTAAAAATTCTTACCAACCATCATGTTAGATTATATAAAAAAATTGTCCTCTTATATTTCTTTAAATGGTAGGGTTTAAAAGTGATCCTCTACTAATCTCAAATAGATGAAGCCTATCCCCATATAAGGGATGGTTTTTGAGTAATTTACTTGAATGGTCCGTAAAGAACCAATGTATTTATTTACTAGTAAGTTGAATAGAACAAAAAAAAAAAGAAAAAAAACATGGTTTAATTGGGGGCTTGTAGAATTAATTTTTTTTTTTCTTTTTTTTATAGAAAATTTAATAGGTGGCTTTATCAAATTTATCCCACACCATTAATTATATGGGGGTGTCAAAAGGTGGTGTAAATACTAGTTTATCCTTACCCTAATAACTAATCTTAATCTCTATTATACTTAACCAAAATTAGCCCTATTTCCATTTAAATCAAAACCAAAAATCTCTCATCTTCTCCTCCCTAATGATTCCATTTTTTTTTAAATTAAATCGAAAATCTAATCCACGATTTTTCTACAAACATGGCTCGTATGAAGAATCTCCTTAGAGATGTTAGCCCACCTAGAATTGCAGGGAAAGTTAAAGGAAAGTTAAAGTCGAAAAGGCACAAGAAATTAAATCGAGAAGAATCGGACGATAAAACGTTCCCAACTAAAACGTAAGTAAACCAAAACTCATTACTTTATTTACAGGATATGAATGTATGTTTGTTTTAAGTGTAAATCTAGACTAGACACCGCAAAATTGCAGTTACAGAGAGAGGGTCGGCATAGTCGATAACCTTAGACCAAGACAATTTATCATATATACCTGGCAGAAGTATGAAAAACCATCATGGTATTTCATTTTCAACCATGACGACCTTAGTTGCTTATTTTTCCCTGAAGACGAATGGTCATGAGGGTCGTATCGATTTATTTTTAAACCATAACAACTTTTAGTATGTGACAACCTTTATTAAACCATAACGACCCCCAAAGGAAAAAACAACTATTCTGCCCATTTCACTGATAAGTGTCGTCACTGTACAAATATTGTGTCGTTAATGTTTTATCTTGTGTCGTTATAATCGACAATTTAGACCATGAAGACTCTATGACTAAGTCTGAATTTTTGTTTTTGTGTATTTTGTATTGTAGTTGGGTTGAAAAGGAAAAGAAAGGAAAATGTAAATTTGTACCCACTTCTCATTTAAAAACTCCACGCCATCATAAATTTTTGGGAAAACGTCCGAATGAGGTACCTTTCTCTATTCGTGAACGTACACAACAAGGTAACGAAACCGAGGTTCCCTTTCTCCTGCTTCCTCTATTCCATCTGTGACTTCAGACCATGAAAATGAACAAACCGATGATTAAGTTGATGACACCAATGTTAGTGGTGGTGGTGCTGGTGGGAGTGGTGGTTCTAGTGGCGCTGGTGGTGGTGGTGGTGATAATGGTGGTGATGATGATGGTGATGGGGAGAAGGAAGAGGTACAAGAAGAGGCACAAGAAAAGGTACAAGAAGAGTCACAAGAAGAGGCGCAAAAAGAGGTAAAAGCCAAGGAAAATGGCAAGGGCAAGGAAATAGCCCCACCTGCGAGGCACGTTCCCAAACCCCACTTGGTCATGGATGTTGAACGCGGTCGAAATGTTGAAGGCATACCCTTAGATGGAGGAAAGGTTTTATTTGCATATCACGGCTCGTGGGCTCGTACCATCCATCAGACCATCGTAATAATCTTAACTTTGCTTTTTGACTTCTTCTTGTTAATTAGTTTGTTGATTCGGTTATTTTCTCCTTGTTTTGCCTCCATTTTATAGGATAATTCGAACGTCGTACGTCTTTTGATACGCTAGTCTTCCTATTCAAAATGAAGTTATTGAAACTAGAAGATGAATGTCCAAGAGTTAGAGAGTTAATAGAGAACTCTGGTTTGTATCCTGCCGTAGAGAACTCTGTGATTGCGTATGAAAAGGTCGCGGTTTCTTTCTCTTGTGAGAGGTTTTACCCTGAAGTAGATTACTTCTAATTCCATTTTGGCGAGATGACTATAACTTATGACGATGGATAACAAATTTTAGGGCTCTAAGTCGAAGGAAAATCCTATGGAGACAAGTTCAAGGTCAAACTTCTTTGGCTTGAAATTTATGATTTGGCCAAGGAGTTGTTTGGCTGGGATGAAGACACGACGAAGTCCAAGTTGGTCAAGGGGGGCAGGTACCCGAAGAGAGAGTTTAACCTGTTGGATTTGAGGCGTTCATATGTTGAGTCCCTACAAAAGGAAAGAGATAATGGTCCCCTCCCTGAGGTTGAAGTTCGTGATGCCGTGGATGCTTATCTGTTGTACGTGCTAGGGGTTGTTGTTTTTCCCGACAGCAGAGGAAACAGGGTCAGCGCCAACTATATGCAGCTCTTGCATCCTTTGGAATATGTGAATAAGTACTCGCAGGGGACTGTCGTCGTCGCACACGTGAATGAGAATATAGCAAAAACATCTAGGGAACGAACATCTCAAATGAACGGTAATACTAGTCTACTTCAGGTAATTGAAGTGATCATATTTGTTTGTTGGATGAACTATTATTATTTTTCAATCTCTTGTTTGATGAATACTAGTTTTATTATTTTGATTATTATATAGGTGTGGATTTACGAACATTCTCCTTCATTGTTCAAAGACAAAGAACACGTTAAAGTGAACATGGGTTGGACTAGGGCTCAACCAAGAGGATTGTAATAGACGTTCACTGGGGTCAAGAGAAGTTTCATAAGAGGAAGTTGTTAGACATGCGGGAAAATTTGGACAAGATGACAGGTAAAGATGTAGTATTTGATCTGTATGTGGAAGAGAGAGTTCATAGAACGCAAGATTTATCTTTTTATAATGGTCCTTTGTTTCACCTACCGGATTCTCAATGTATGATCCGTCAAAAGTAATGCGACAACTTGGCTATATTCAAAAATCACATGATGAGGATTATAAACCAAAACTCCAACTCAAACTTGATGAATACAAGTACGATGTTTCTATCATTGAGGTGGTTTACGACACTCTGTCGGGGACCAGTGATTAGGATAATAGACATACTAATTTGGTAGACATCTCTTTTGGGGATAATGTAAATAAGGGTTACGAGGCAAATGAGGGTTACTTGGAATGGTGCCGAAAGTTCTCCCATGGACGTGTGATACAGATTGATTCTCGCGGGAGGAAAAGCAACAAAGCTTCTACTTCTTCTACTTCGGTACCCGACACCAGAACAGACTCTATGATTCTAAAGCTTGTCGTAAGTGTTTTTGCCTTTCTTGTTCTATTTTTCTTAAATATATACACTTAACCTCGATTGAATTTTTTTTGTTTTTGAGAGATTGAAGGGAGATTATGATCAAGGGAATGAGTTTCTCTAAGGACAAAGGAGAGGCGTTGACGCCTGACCAACAAGGTCGGTATATTGACTTGTTGACACACATTGAAAATCCCGTTTCGGCCAAGATGTTTACTGATATGGCAAGTGAAAGTAAGAGGTCTCGTAAACGTTCTACCCAAGGAGACGAGGGGAAAAGAGATGATGAAATAGTCCAAGGTTCTGAACAAGCCTAAGGAACCCAGGGGATGGTGGTCGAGGTCGTGGAAGTGGAAGTCAAGGAATTGCTCCAAATCGAAGTCGGAAATCAACTGGACAAGGCAGTGACCAAGGTCGTGGTTGATACAATGTTGTTTTTAAGACATTGCAATAATAGACTTGAACTCATGTGCCTTTACGTTTCTTAGGTACAATTTGATTTTACCGTACTTAAAATCATGTTTTTTCACGTTTTTTAGGAACAACATAGTTTGGTATAATAGTTGTGGTAGTAGATTGTTTTGAATGTCAATGGTGTGATAAAACATAGTTATCTCTCCAAGTTTCCATGTGAATGTGGTTCTGGACATCATGTGATGTGATAAAACATAGAGTCGTCATGGTATATAAGTATCGACCATAACGACTTTATCTCCCCAAAAAATGGCAGCTATAAGTCGTCATGGATTAATGGATGAACCGATGCGACCCTATCACACTAAAACATCCATGAAAAAACTGAAGATGTGAGTGGTTGACGACTCGAAATATGAGCAGTGCGGCATTTAGTTCAATAGTAAGGGTCGTCATAGTGGAAAATAGCAGATTGACGACTTCATCTCTGACAATTTTCTTCATTTTTTTGAGCGTTAGTGTCGTCATGATGTAATTGTGTATACCATGACGACCCTAAACCCCCAAAATATTAACACATATTTGTCGTCATGGTATAGCAATGAACCGATGCGACTCTATCACAATACACCATCCAGGGAAAACCCAACAATTATTATGTAGTATCGTCAATGTATGTTACTATAGACCATGACGACCCCTACTTACCCAAATAATGACAAATATTATTCGTTATGGTCGATACCTATAAACCCTGACGACCATTGTAGAAAATCATAAAATACTTTAGAGTCGTTAGTGTCAGTACATGTTAACTGTGACGACCCATGGAAAAGTGGTTGACAAGCAACAAAATAATAAACATTGTATTCATTAAGCATTGGATATACAATTTTCAAGACAAGTTTAAGTTCAAGAGATAAGCTTAAGTTCAAAAGATAATCTTCTGAAAGCCTGCTTCAACATACAATTTTCAAAATATACAAATTTTCCAAAAGATGTACGACTAATCCCCTAAATCAACCTTTGTTGGAGATTCATCCAAAGTATTCCATAGGTTCATGCCATACTCATATTGGTTTGTCCACTCCTTAGAGAACTCTCCCCAATGATTATATTTCACCGGTGGTAAATGACACTCTTATTTTATATTCATACCAATGTAATGGTTATTGTTCACATGTACCATAACTATTCTTCTCTTCTTTAGTGTTGGATCACACCTAGTTCTTGACGGTACATATGTAATAGAGCCCCAGGGAACCCAGGGGAGAATACATGAACAATACAAGTGAATGTGTCCGCTAAGAGTTGCCCACAGTAAGGCATTCTCATCCAAAACTTACAACCGATTGTCTTAGCCCCCTTCCGCCTTTTTACATAAGACACTAATTCCTTGAATTTATTTTATTTGTCTTTTATATCTCCTTCAAGCATCATCAAAATATAGAGTTCCTTGTCCTGAACAAGCGTTGCGGTCATTTTGGTTCTTGCATAATGAATTTGGGTGACGTTCTCGTCATCGGCTTCATTGAAATGTCATAATTATTCCGTTGCAACATGGAAACCACAATTTCCATACCCATCGACTTCATCGGTGGATATAAGGTAATCTAAGATGACATGAGGGAGTTGTTCTGTATACAATTCGTACAACGTATGAGTAACACGATATGGCCTTCCTTGTGAATCCCTAGGGGTATGCATATTTCCCCCTTTCCCTTTTATTGTAACCATTTCACTTGTTTGGCTTTGTTGGTTCTGGAGCACATGCTCATCAACATCCATATTTTGTAGGCCTTCGCTATGTGGCTCCGATGGCATCGCGGTAACCTTCGGTTTCACTTTTCAGTTACTTTGGGTGCATACTTCTTTATTTGGCCGACCCCTTTTCTTGGGTGCAACCGGATTCTCATACTCCTTATATTCCATTTCGACATGCTCATAACGTGATGGATTTCTTGTGCAACTCTTATTGTCCTTTACCTGCTCTCTTAATGACACCTTTGTGTTTGGTCTACCGTGTTCTTTTGGCTTTATAGGTTCCTCTTGTATCTCCAAATATCAATGGAATCCCGGCCACAAGTTAACAACCAATATTTGTCTTCTCACATAATTTATTGTAGGGTAAACTTCATTTATAGCGCGACCAAGCTCCGTGTCTCCAAATTGTTCATCATATGCTCCTATGGGCCTTGGGAATAAAGAAAGTTGCCTCCAAAATGGAACAATATCGTCAAGCGGAATGACATCCTTGTACTCACCAATCTTATGACGACATGGGAGGCCGAGCCACGTCAAGGTTGTACAATTACATTGCACCAAAATACCTTATTTCTCTTGATCCCTATATCTTTTAAGTTCGGCCATCATATAACGTATTTCCCATGTCGACACTTGGTAAGGTATACCCCTCAGCAAATCAGAATCATTTATATATGCCAACAAGAACCTATCCCTACTATGTTCCATTTGCGTCATTATCCGGTTAAGATCATTCATGGCTTGCTCGTGAATAGCTTCTTGTACCATAACGACCCCATTATGACTCTCTTCAAGGATGATTTTTAACCGACCGTGCGATGCATCTGCCTTACTTGTAGAATCATTTTTGAAGTGCTTATATTTGTTGGTCCATACATACACAAACTTTTCCTTGTATGGATGTAACCATGTTTTTGGCAATAATCGACCGCTTTCCTATGATCCTTGCTCCAATCATCAATAAACTTTTTTAACTTAGAAAAAAACTTCACGTCGGTAGTAGAATGAGCCAAATCGTCCCAATCAGTTAGAAATTGCTTCCATTTCTCTCCATATTCACCGTATTTCCTTTTCTCTTCTGCTTGTTCCTCTCTCGAAAGTTGACTCAGGCGCTCGTCTTCCTCCTTCGAACAATTAGCACCGGTCTTTGGCTTAGGCTTTTGGATATGACGTCTGCAATTTGAAAGGATATTGCACTGGATGTGCCACGTGCATAGAAAATGTTATGCGAATGGAAAAACATGTTGAATGGCATTCATCAATCCAATCTCCCTATCGGTAATTATAACCCCTGAACCGCGGTAAATCAACCTCAATTGTTCCAACGCCCAAATGTAGTCCTCTTCTTCCTCTTTTTTCATAAAACACCAGGCCATCGTGAACGGTTGCTTATCCGAGTATGACTGACAATGTTCAACATTGGAATGTTACCTACTGGTCTTATAGGTACAACCTATCATCAAAACCTGATAAAAACACTAAGATAATGCCACTATCTTCGGATGCGCAAGAAAATGTGAGACACTTTGTTGTCCGGACCCAACTTTGTTTGCATCGCGTAGTCTAGCTTTTCCGCTAACCACTGAGATTGTTGCATGATTACCATCCCATTCGGTTCTTTTGAGTGTTGCTTTGGCAGCGTAAATTGTGGAAATCGTATACAAGTTATCCTTATCATCGTCCTTTATGTTTTCAAGATCTTAAGAGGTCTACTTCCCTTCATCTTCCGGACCGTCTCCATATCATGTGGTTTCAACCGGGAATATGCAGTGTGTCCAATCATACTCTGGTTATGACGACCAACACTCGACAATCTCCATCGACCACCTTCAAAGTTCTCATTAAATCTAATCTTAAACGGATATTCACATTTTTTTGTATTTGATTTGTAGACCCTCGTCGTCGTCTTCTCATACTTATAATCTTTTGCTTTGTGGATTTTACACTTGCGGCCTCTCTCGTAAATCATCTCAAACTTTGTATCCGTGACTTGGTTGTTTTGAACCAACACGTACATTTTCTCTTTGGCCTTTGAGATAACCCATTCTTTTGCCTCAACCTTAGTTGCCCATGTCTATATTTCGCAAATTTGATTTTTGAGAAGTATACTTATGTTGACTTGAGGACTAGTCAAATTTTTTGAGAACATAAATAAATTCAAAAGGTAGATCACGTACCTTGTCAGTCATATAGTGGTGGGAAGTATGCGGCCCTATCTGAGACACTGGTTCAGGTTTATCGCTAAGTTGTGCAACCACCTATAAAGAAAGGAAAAAGCAGATTTAAGCAAACACAATGAGATAAGTCGTCATGGTCTCAAACTATCGACACCGACGACTTAGTCTAGTGTCATCATTGTATTTAACAGGTTGACGACCCTTTCGAGAGACTATGACGATGCAAAATTCATAATGACGACTCTTTACCCAAAAAATACCCAATCCTCTGTCCAATTTTACAAAAAATCGTCATGGTTTTCGAAAAACATGAAGGACGACTTTCCAAAATTTACAAGAGTCGTTATGGTATTACAATACAATCGCGACGACCCTAGAAGCAGTTCTTGCGAATATTGAATTTTCCAAATGTGGCTACTGATCCAACGAATTTTTTTTTTGGAAAATTAATCGTTGGTAATTTAACACTATAAAAGGAAACTATCCCTTTCATCTCATTCTCACTTATCCCTTTCATTCTCATTCTTATTCTCTAACTCATTCTCACCCGTCCCTTTCAAGCACTAAATATGGTAACTCCATACACTACCGATGAAGAAGTTTCCATTGTTAGATCGTGGGTTACGATCACAAAGCACGACTACGATAGAGCGTACATTACCCAAAGTAACGAAGTCGTTAATGAAGATATCACAGATCAGACATCCGATTCTTGATGGAAGCGTTTGTTTAAGATTTTTGTGGGATTAGACGAAAATCGTAATCGTAGGACGTTCAAAGGCATTAAGAAAAGGTTCAGGAAGTTGTTTCAACGATTGGAAGCTTTGAAACATGAAATAAAAGATGTAAAAGAAGCTCATCCCACCGAATCCAGTGTGACAAGAGTAAATATGTCAATCAGTATGTCGTTTATCAAAAATAGTTTTCAAACCTACAAACTTACAATTGATTTATTTTTTCAGTGGGTGATGGCTCTCTAAAGATACGAAAGTATCCATGACAAGACGTTTAAGCATGAGGATTGTTATCGCATTTTGGAAGAAAGTACCTATGATTTTAACTTATATGATTAAGTGTTTAAGTGTAATCTAATGATCTATTCTATTTCATTTCCTTTAATGTAACGCGATGTATGCCTTTTCGATTCAATAAAATGACTTTACGTTAAGAATTGTTTTACAAAAGAAAAAACCAAAAAATTCCCAAATGGAATCGTCAAGGTTATGAATATCCACAATGACGACTGCATATTAAACTTGGTTAGAGACGTCATGTATTTGATATGAACTGATACGATCCTGACACATATTTCGTACAGGAATTTTTGGGTCCAAGAGTCGTCATGGTTTAGACATAGTACTGTGACGACTCTTAATGAGTAAGTTAGGGTCGTCACTGTCATACGTTGGACCATGACGATTTTTCATAAAATGGTAAAGTTGCAGGTTAGTGTCGTCATTGTTGGATGTTAGGACCTTGAGGACCTATAAAGAGTCATCATGTTCCTAACCTCACGACCATCCCGACACTTACTTTGTGTCTTTGCTTTACCACTATGATTCGATGAATTTAACCAAAAAATCATCCATTCATAGACTATTAGAGGTTTACCTGAGTGTTTTGAGTTATGAGTTCTTCATTTGGAGCATTGGTTTCTTCATTTGGAGCTTGAGGTTCTTCATTTGCACCCTCATTTTCTGTTTCATATATCAATCAATCAACGTTATATAACCAATCTAACTCGGAATCTAAGCTAAGATCAACACAATCATCTTTGGTAGTTGAAGCTTCTCTAACATCAATATTTGCACTAGAATCACACATCTCTCAAAACCCTAGGTTTTCACTTTTTTTCCCCTCCAAAAGCCCTCTTATTCTCTACTCTATTCACAAAAAGAAAAAAAAAATCTCTAATTTTAATCTTAACCATAATCTATATAACTACGGATACCACAATAGTATAATCCATTGCCCCGTTCCTGGAAAGTAGTCACACCTGAGCTACAGATTGATTCTTCCCTTGCCTTCTTTTTCATGTTCATAGTTGTCAGCTTTTGGACATGATCTAATCTAACTAATTAACTAATCCAATTATATATGAAGACTAATTAAATGGAAATAGTTTAGTTTTTTTTGAAAATATATGTCTAAGGGGTAGGAGGTATTACTATTGAATGACCTTATTTTGTCTTTTTCTCTAACCCCTATTAATTTTCCAAATCCCCAATTAAACCAGGAAAGAAAAGTGGCGTCTCTTTACTCCACCACCACAACGCCTAAGAAACGGTTAAAGACGGGTATTCTCGTCTTATGGCGATTTGTCCCTTCATGTGTGCCTAATCTTATTAAGCCAACTAGAAACAAATAGTTTCTCCTTTTATGTTCCAATCTTCTTGTTCCTGTTTCAATTATTCCACAAAACGTAGAAATTGAGATAAGGTCATCAAAACTCTTGGATTTATATGATTTTTCTACTAGATTATTTACATTGAAAAGGTGGTAAAAATAGACGATTTCTTGTTTAAGAGGAAATATCACAATCAATGGACTAAGGTTGAAGAAATTGTCAAAGATGCCATAATACTTAATACTACAATACCATTCAATATCTATAAACATTTAACAACGGATATTTCTTTGTTAAATCACCATCTTTATCGATCCAAAGAATTATTGGTGATTACATCACTATTTTGTTTCAAGGATTAGAACTTTAATCTAAAGTAACTTTACTCTTAATCCATAAACAATTAATGTTGTTTGAGAAAGAGCTAGCTAATCCAAGATGTTGTCATCAAAACCCTAGAGCTAACTAGACTAGAGTACCCCTACTTCTTACTTCATTATTTATAGGACAATAAAAGCCTGCTTGATATATCTAGATTTTTGTTTTAATTTGTGTACCATGATATCCAATTAATAGAACTATATAAATTGGGACTCTTGTTTGTTGGTGATTTACAATAAATATTTATTAGTAATAATTAATGCCATAATCATGAAAATTTATCAATAAATTAATCAAAATGCTGCTCAATTTCTTTTTGCTAAAAATTAAAAATATCAACCATTTTTAAGATTACATTATCTGGACAATTTGCTTACTAGTTGATATGGCAAAATTAGTGTAGTAGAAATTAGTCTTGATACGGTAAAAAATTGTGATAAGACCACGTCTTGTGGACCGTGTCAACGGTGTTGATCCGATACGTCATTTGAGTATGTTTGGTTTATTTCTTTATTTTTATGGGTTAAGTCTCTCAAAATTATAGAAATCACCCTGGTTAACAAGTATAGGACGTGATGAGTACACGAGTCCTTTGAAGGCACAAGGCATTGGATAAACGTAAATTCTTTATTACTAAAGATTATAGTTATTTAGATATTTTATTATATTTAAAGTATTTATTTTGTTAAGTGTTTATGTTTGTTAGGACCCAATTACTTTTTTATTTTCTAAGTAATGCAGTCTATTTATAGTCCTTATTAATTTATTAATAAGAATAAAAAAAATATTAAATAAATTGTTACCTTTTGGTTTATTGATTCGAATCATGAGTTTTTGAGCTTGAATCTACTGGCTGTTGAATAATTCATTTTACATATATAATCAGAATCCCATACCAATAAGAATTTAACAAGCATTATGATATTTTTAAACAGCAAAAGATTCATTTATCAAACCGAAACAAACAGCATATGCCTATCCCATAAAACATGTGTTTTTTCTTGCTCAATTCTCTAACTAATCTTGGTCATAACAATACGAAAACATTTAAGTAATGTGCACAATAAATTAAATTACACGGTTATCACTACTTCAATCTTTGAGTAAGTTAAAATGCAAGAATCCAAAAATTTGTTGTACAAATTTTTGTAATACCAATTTCAACTTGAATTAGGTTTATTCAAGGCTTAAATGATATAGTATTTGTTTAATAGTTTTGACCGTTGGACGGTTGGGTAATTGATTAAAAAAAATATTAAGAGCAATTTCAGTAGATACTAGTAATATAGCCAATATGCCAAGCCATATGATTTGGCAAATTCAATTTTGTACAGTGGTAAACTAGTAAATTGACGGATATATTGATTAATTTGTCAAATAAGATCTATTTTTTATATAAATTAATATTATTTTTAAGTTAAATAGAACCCATTTTATTAGAATAATCTTATAAACCTGATATATGAGACCCATTATATATAAAAAATTATTAATGTAATGATTATAACTAACTTAATAAAAAGATTAAATATAAAAAAAAATATTTCTCGGTGTATGAAGAACCGCTCGGTGCAACATGAATCGAGCAGCTCAATATGATTCGTTCGTCTCCTATAAAGATGATCGACTTAACTAATGCCTCAATGGGCAAATTCTCACAAATGCCTATTTACCAATCTATTTTTTTAGATTTGTCCATTCCACCGTGGGTGATAATTGAAAATTAGTCAATATACCCACCTTACTATCTTTGCTCTAAGAGTGAATTAATGGATAAGCATGTGTGAAACCACGCCATCCTCCAGGAAAACAAGAAGGCTAGTTGGTAAGCTCACTCACATATGCTGTAAGTGGGTGACCACATTTGCACTCCATGCTATGGACATTGGATGCTCTTACTCATGTTTTGTATGAGCAAATACTGATCACACTATTCTCGAGCATATTCTCAAACTTAATCGCATTCTATACAAAATAGTTCCGTTAGAGAAAACGGTAAGTATTATTTAGAGCTAGAGATTAGTTATGTGATAGGATAGTTCTAAAGAATCTCATGCCTTATCATCAAGAATTTGCCTGCTGCTGCAATCTTTCGAGTTGCATTCTATCATTTTTTTATGGGATTAGAGCAACTGCAGCGGTTGGACCAGACCATCGACCAAATACCAAATCTGTTTGGTCGTTTAAAAAAAAAACGCAACGAGAACATGAGTAAATATGATATTACGCTGTTGTAAATAAGCGTTAATTATCAAACGCTGTACTAAAGTAACGTATATTACACAGACGTTTAACTGTACAAGCGTTATGTTTTTGACGTTCATTTAGGTTAGCGTTTATAATATACGTTGCTGTAGTGAAGCGTTATATATTCAAAACGTCACTTTACTAAAACGTTACCTAAACGTTACTATACTGAAGCGTTTTGATATAAAACATAGAAAAACGTCCTAGTAGCGTCAAAACTCAAACGCTCTTCTAAAACAGCATTTCAAAAAAAAACGCCCACATATAGCAACGTTTGATAGACTAAACGTTGGTGCAGAGGACCGTTACCTTTGAAAACGCTGTTTTAATACGACGTTTCAAAAACGATGTTCTTAATAAACGTTTAATACGACGTTTCAAAAACGCTGTTTTAGTACAACGTTTCAAGAACAACCACTTCAGAAACGCTGTTTCAATACGACGTTTTAAAAAGAACGGTTCAAAAACGCTCTTTTATTACAACGTTTCAAAAACGCTGTTCTTAATAAACGTTTTGGTAGACGTTTTTCAGTAATGACGTTTGTTTTTTTAGACGTCCTCGTATAATGACGTTTTCCCAAAACGTTGTTTTACATTGGCGTCAGACTATATCTGTTTTGGACCATTTTCTTGACTAAACATGATCGAATACTGTTCACTTTTTGGACCAAATACTACATTTACTCGTCCGTTGCGGCTCACAAAATCGGACCAAAGACCATTTCTGGTGTTTACTCTTTGGTCTGATCGTCCACTGCAGTTGCTCTTAGAAATGATAGGTAACTAATCGTTACACGTTATGTTTTGACAGAATCTAGCCGGAGTGCCGAACAATAGCCATCAATATAACTTGGAAATTTACTTCACGGAAAAAAGCACAAAAGACCTTCCCTATATATATGGCGTATACAGGAACAATATCAAACAATGGAATTATTAGAGATTTTCCTGTACCAATACGATAATCAGATGAAATAAAAATTTGGTTTTAGTAGTTTGTCTAGTAGATGGGAAACAGTCCGCTATTGTTGAATACAACCCTTTTTCTTATTCTTTTACCATTCGTCGTTTTATAATAATCCAAACACTTTAAGTGGTCCCAATTGATTATCGCAGACATTCCCACGTGTACAGTAAAGATTAGGTTTTGTGTAAAAGAATCTCTAACTTGAACCGCTAGATCTTTCTAAACGTGTTGCGTACTCCGGAAGTTGGAGTATGCACGTGCAATGAAATTATTGGAGAATCAAGAAAAGGTTAAAATGGTAAAAAGAGCTTAAAGTTAAAGTAAAAGCAGGTAATTGGGATCAGTAAATAAAAATCCATTAACCCCACCGTAAAGCTGGGAGAAGAAATTCAAAAGTAAAATAAAATAAAACATTAATTCAAAAGTAAAATAAAATAAAAAAACTAACCTCTCAGGTGAATAATGTGGATCCCACCTAAACTTTTAGTTAAGAGAATGTACAATTACTTTAAATTTATTACCAAAAATGCCACACAACTGTATTTTGCAACGTATGAATGGTGGTGGTCCTCTTTGAATCCATAGTCCTTACCGTGCAAAGTCGTTGCAAAGCCCAAATATATAATGGTGAATGTTATGATCTTTTACGTCCAGGATCTGCAACGTCAAAGTGGCGAGTATATAGCTAGCTATCAACTACCTTCTTTCGAACCATTAACCATTGCAGGCAATCCAGTATAGAAATCACAATCCTCATGGTTACATACTTACAGTTAGTGCACACCCGGCCTAAGATAACACCAGATGCTGTAAGTTTTCTGGGAAAAAAAAAGTTTTAAGTTTCTCAGGCCGGCCACACAATGACTAAAGTTGTAAATATTCGACGGTCTAGGGGTAGTAATTGAGAAAAAAGAAGATAAAAGACTTGAAAAATGAAAAAGAAAAAGAAGTGGATTACGGTGGGGACTGGATTTATTCCTAATTGTGGACCCACGGATGGTTGCGTCGGAATATAACCGCAGTTAAGTGGGTCCCTCTATTCATTGCTAGGGTTTGTTTTTATTTTTCATTATTAAAGTTTTAAGAGGGTATAGGAAAAAAGGTTAGGTTATTCATGATGATGATTCATATTTCTCAGCGAGACGGGTCCGTGACATATCCACCAGTTTTATTTCCCAGTGGTCCCATTAAACTAACGTTCAATCTTTCTTACGAAGCTAAAAGCAACTATGAGCCGATCAAACCACTGACTATCATCTTCGTAAATGAGAAACCTAAATTTATTGATACTTGAAGTTTGTTAGGATTTTAATCCCACACCTGGTTAGTAATTTATGAGTAACGAAAAAATTTAGGACAACGAATATATGAATATCATTCGTTTTGGTTGAATGTCAATTCAGTCTATTATTCAGTCAGTGATTTATGACTCGGAAATAATTCAGAATGGCACATCATATATATTTATATAATTTATTTAAAGATACAAATTCAGTACATAAAATTCAACATATACTAATTTATAAAAGAAAAACATTTTTAACATTGTGAGTACATAATCATCCCTGGACATGTGGCATCATCTAAATCAAGAGGCAATGGTATATGGTACACATGCCACGCCGAATCAAAATTGTAATGATTTTATTTCATCTCGAGACAGATTCAAAATAGACGGTTAGAGATGGTCTCCATTGACAAAGATTAGACTTAACACAATGACACCTGTCTGTCATGGGATAAGGTTACCTATTCATCATTAAATGCAATAAACAGAACACACGTGGTAAATACTGAGTGGATCAACGAAGAGGTGGGCATGCAACACATAGTTTACCCGCACCAGCATGATAAACAAGGTACACATGACAAGCAAAAAGTGGATCGCCAAAGAGGTGGACACATAGTTTGCATTATACCCGCACCAGTATAATATTGAGCAAGACTAACGGAGAAGCTACCCGCTCCACCTAAGTGCGGGAAAAGTACAAGATATATATATGACCCATATTTAACTCTATAAATACCCAACTCCGTCAATGGATAAGGGTTAGAAAAAGTGAAGAGAGAAATTAGAAGAGTGAGAGAGTGATAAAACCTTTGTATATTTCTTCATTTATACAAAAGTCATTCGACTTATTAGCTAGCTTTGTTGTAATATTTTTATGATCAAAGTGAAAAGCTCAACCCAATATTCCCGTAGAGTAGGCACAATTGAACCATGTAAATCTATATGCTCTTTAAATTTATGCTTTTATATTTATGTATTGCATTGTCTTCATTTTTACTTATGTCATGCATTGCGAGCATTGATTGTAACCATTAGATCTCTTACGTGATCTTTTATGATCACAATCATAATCTTGCCTTAGGTATTATGATTTTATAATTTAAATGAATTATACATGTGATATGTGCAATAAAATTAGCAAATAATATATACTTTGGTGGTATAGGGCTTAGATTGGTGTATGTAATATTTTAAATGTCAAAAATATAATAGAGAATGTAATACATAATGGATGCGTTATTAAGATGATAAGATTGCAGTGGAATGGAACTCGAATCAGTAACCGATAAAGTTGATAAAATTGATAGAAATTAATTGGTCTTCAAGAAAATATCCTAAAGTTTATGTGTTATCTAGACTTTGTTGATTCTGAAATACCTGACTATAGATAAGAAATGATTATGCAGACTTCAAATGAATCAACTATGAATAAAAATCAAGATCAATAAACTGATCAAAGTTTAATGAAAATAAATTAATTTTTAGAGTCTTAAGTTTCGTTTTTAGGGCTCTTTATATATGTAACCTCTTCTAAATAAACTATAAACTTAACAAAAATATAAAAAACTCATTTCCCAATGTATCAATTACCTTTAGCCAGTTTTCCTAACTCATTAAAACTTTTAAAATAAATTTCTACACTATCCTAAAATTATCCTAATAAATAATCCATTATTATTTTATACTAAAATATCACTATTTATTTTTCATAAATCTCTCAATTGGGATGGTAATTTGGTGATGATGTGGCAAAGTATTATACAAGCCGTATAGTTCGATAATTCGCAAATATACATATAATCTGTTTTAGGCTGAAAATTTACAAAACTACATTTTGATTCGATAATCTATAAATGCACATATAATTCATTTTAGTTTGGAAATTCATAAAACTAAATTTGGATTCCAAACACACGGATAATACAGATGAATTCGTAAATTGTACGAGTATAAATTGGCTAGCTTAACTAGACACATGATCCGTGGCAAGTCGAGTTGTACATGGAAAGATTCAGCTGGCAACGTAAAGCAAGAAGAGGCTGGGGCTAGTGGCAGATCGTAAATGCTGGAATTAGAGACGGGAGCTCGTGAAGATTAAGTTAGATATAGATGAGTTTTCATAAAGCTAACCAAGCTGAAATAATCAGCTGAGTCGAAATCATGAGTTTAGGCTCCATATAAAGTTCCTATAATTAACTCTGTTAACTCTCCATGATTAAGTGAAACTGTATGTAGGGCAAAAGCGTGTCATCAGCCATCGAGTGGGTTCCTTTACATTCTCTCTTTTTAAAGTCCTAAATTCTGTAACAAAAAACCGCCGTGACAAAATAATACCATTTCTGGGCACAAGCGGTTTTGAAAAAAAAACCACTGGATTTTAAGCACAAGGCCTATCTTTAAATCCCGGGGGGGGGGGGGGGGGGGGGGGGGGGGGGGGGGGGGGGGCACTTAA
>JAJJMC010003991.1:6251518-6269531 GCA_023531435.1 Papaver californicum | reverse complement strand
GCCTTGTGTCCTGTTTCTTGGCAGTGATAACATGGGCCCCTAAATACTATCCCTCCTGCATTCCGCCTGACAACCTTATTCTCTGTACAATCTTTTATTTTTCTCAAAACAGAACGCCTCCAATCCACCTCCCAAAAGAATTCCGTCTACTTTTTTTTTTTGATTGTTCTATTTATACCATCAGACCTTCTTCTATTCCTGCTACGTACTACACTGCCCCCTCTTTATTCTATTTCAGTTTGGTCCACAACCAACTCCCACGTCAACCCCTAGCCAACCATTCAACTTCTGTTTTGATTACCATCTCACTCTTTATTCCCAACAGAAGATTGAGCCACCAACTTACTCTATGACGTCAACTCCACCATTCAACTCGACCCCACTTTTTATTTTCTTTATTTAATATGTATACCACGTCCACTCTTAGAGTTAGCCAAACCTCCACTAAACATTCACTCCCTATATACGCCGGCGTCACTTCTGGACTACAAAGAAAGTTTACCTCCACTTTTCTACCTGACAACTTCTCACCTTTTATCAGGTTTTGTTTATTTGTTCGTACTCTCCAAAAGTAATGCTCCAGAGTCTATACCCCATTTCAATTCATGGTCCAAGGCATCCATACAATGCAATTTTGTCTGTTTAGCCGTGTTTCATCAAAAGTTTGGGTTTTACGCATACCGCCTATAAAAACATAAAAATAGTAAAATTAATACAAAAATGAGTAGTAAAAAATATAAATGAGAGGTAAAAGTATATAAATTAAATGCCTATCAGCTGGCAGATGAAAAGATGGAGTATGCAGTCGCTGGATATAATGGAAGCTGATGATCATCTCTGCGACAGTGGCAGTTAATGGAGGTGATTGGTGGAGGTTATGATATTGTGAATGCTTATAGGCCTAAGTAACATAAAAAAAAAAAACTTAGGAGTAACCATTTTTAGGAATCGAGGAAGAAGAGGAAAGAAAGGGAGGAGTCGGTATTGAATAGTGTAAATGAAGGGGGATATTTATTAGGTTTTTATTTTAAATTTTAATTAGTGTAAAGGGCAGTATGGACATTTCATCATTAAAAAAAACCCATAGCCAAAATTCAGCCTCATATAACCGTGAGTATCCCCCAATTTGTGAGAGTATTCCCAATTTGAGGGTTCAAATTAATACCAAATATTAATTTCTAAAAGAATTTAAGGGGTACGGGCCCCGACTAATTTGACCCGACCAACAAAACACCGGCTAATCCTGAACACGTCTAACCTTAGATTTGCCATGACTAAGTTTCCTAATATAATTAGGTTTCTTAATCTAACTTAATTTTCTAATTAAAAACGGCTAGCAATATTAATTTCTAAAAGAATTTAAGGGGTACGGCTGGGTCCGTAGGTCCCGACTAATTTGACTACGGCCCCGACTAATTTGACCCGACCAACAAAATACTGACTAATCTATAGGCTCAACTCCCGAGTTGTAGGTCGGGGTAATATCTAGTCTATATTATAAGGAAGAAGGGTGTCTGTGTATCCCGATATATCCGATCATCCAAATTGTGATCTTACTGCACAGATCGATCGATTTGTAAGATATATAGTCGTCCTTTGAATCATAGATATAAAATCAAAGTGTATATATACGTCCGTTGAATATTTAGATCCATGACCGAGATTTTATTGTTTTTGGACGGTAGAGATTATACCGCGATCTGGGACAAAACTAGCCCTAACATAGCCCTGATCCTAACCATGTCTAACCTTACGTTTGCCAACAAAATTTTAGGTTTAATTCAGTGATAGCGGTCTTCGAAAAGATGAATTTATGAAGAAAACCATTAGTGAAGGTGAAAATGGATGTATCCTTTTAATCTTCCAGGAGAAAGAAACCCTAGATTTGGTTTGTTGCTTAGCTCTCTGTTCTTTAGCACTCTAACCCTATGATATATTCTTTTATTTTTTCTTTTTGTTTTGTTTGAGTTCTCCTTCACCCTCTTAACTTATTCATCACAGGAATTGATTTTCACGATTTTTTTGAACAATTTGGAGAAAGTAAGTTTAGCGCATTCTCTCATTCTACATACGATGGTGTTGCTTTGACAATTCCTACTTAAAGCTCAGATCTTTTAGGAAATTGGGTTTATTGAAATTTAATTTGTGTTATATTCAGGGCCGGCCCTGACATTGAGATACCCAAACTAGAATTTTAAAAGTTGCCTCTCTCACCATTTGACCAGGTCAACACATTCTGACCTCAAGTGGAAAAATATTTCTTATACTGTTATTTCTAATATAAATCTATTTTACGTAGTGAATCCTAATACTACACTAATTAAATTATTGTTTATTTTTTAATAAAACTAAACTATTAACTAATTGATGTATATGTAATAAATTATTGCTAATATTAGTCATTAGTGATAGTAATAGCATAAGTCGCCTATCGTGCCCACACGATATATACGTATGTGGAGTGAAATCTAATGGATAGAGGTATAAAACATGCCGGTCCAGCACAACACATCCCATTTAAAGGCGAACCCACCGTGCTACGTGCCATATTGTGTTGTACCATAGATTAAGACGTGTCGTGTCGTGCCGTGCTGTACCATGCACATTTATTTAATATTTTTTAAAATGGTAATTTTCCATATATTTAGATATTATATGTATTGTTATATAAATAACACGACAAAACGAAGATAAAATATCAAAAATTGGTTAGAATAAACACTCTTTTGTAAAATATACACAAAATGTGTCGTATTATGCCGTATTATGTAGTGTTTTATACGTGTTATGATGTGCTTTCTTAGCGTGCTATGTTGTGCTGTGCCACGTGCTAATCCGTGTCACGTGCTATGCTGTGCTATTAGGCTGATTAGTCTGGACCAGCACAGCATATGAAGCTACCGTGCTGGGTTAATTCACGTGTTGGGATGGGCTGGGGTGTGCTGGATTGGGACGTCCCAATTTACACCTCTAGCAGCGGAGTTATAATACAAAGTGAATAGAGGAGTGTGTTTTCACTTTGTTATCTATATGCAATACTTATCTAATTAACAAGAAATAGGGCCATGCAAAAGCATGTATTACCAAGTAAGCTGATTAATCTTTCAATCTTCCTAAGATATAGTTAATACAGTAACAAAAGTACAAACTATGCCCCTTTGGGATGCTGCCCATTGGACTTTGTCCGCTTTGGCCCAAGGCCGAGCCTGGCTATATAATTAAAAGCCTCAACTGATAGTACTCCCTCATCCTTAGTACACTAAGGTGCTTATCTGATTGCTTTGACAATTCCTAATAATCTAAAGCTCAGGTTTTCCTTGGCCTTGCTGTTGAGCACCGGAGCCTGTTTATGAATTTTGCAATATATCTATTACTACTATTGAATCGTGACACGGTGGATAGTCTCAATTCAATAATATATTGTCTAGGGCAAAGGATTGTAATTCCGTGCGTATGGTGTGTATTTTATACGCGTAGGCTTATGCAGAACTGCTCGAGGAAGATGATCCAAAGATACCAGCATGGTTCTTCTTCAGTTCTAAGGATGGTGTGAATGTGGGATCAACTGCACCACTCCTCTATTTATTCATGGACTGCTTACCTTCATTCAGAAGGTATCACCACCCTTATACTTTGTCCTCTAGACATGATTTCCTCCGTGTTTTTGTTAAAGTTTCACACTAGTTATTTTCGTTATGTTGTTGATGGGTTTCTTATTCCCCTGCATCAGTTCTCCTCAAGACTTTCTTCTACACCAACCAATCAAGGTAAGTTTGAATTTCCAAATCCCTATTGGCTAGAGCTCATAGACCTAATGCAAAAACTTTTTTTGAAACGCGAAGTCTTGCATGTTACACTATTGCAGGTCTGGCTAATACGGGAGCATAATTTATATGCTCGATGACGATAAATTAACGATGATAATAGTGGTAAGTTACAAATTTGATGACTCTTCATGTAGTATTTTGATTCTAATTTATTTTTTTAATTTAGTATAACATTAAGGCATCATTTGTCAAGCTTTATACAATTTTATTACAAAGGCATGTATAACTGATTATGCAGACTCAGTTTTGTCTATATTTAGCTCCCTTCACTTTGACTTGAAGCTTAATCAATTATTTTAAAGATTAGCAAAAGAGGACTAAACTCAAATCACAGCTCACCCACTTAAACTGCTAAAGTAAGCGGTTGTATGTACAAAAATATCACCATCCTTAGAACAGAAGAAGCTAAAAGAGAACAAATTACTTGCGGCAGCTGAGATACTCTTATGTTAGGGAAACAATGAGTATATGATTATTTTTTTTCCAACCGATCAATCCATCTTTTCAGTTTTATTGATAGATCAATTTTAGTAATATTACGAGTTTCAAACTTGGGTAGAATTGGTCGCTTGGGAGTCTTCAGGCACCAGGGTTACCGGGTGTTAGTTACTGGATTACCTTCCTCTGCTTTCATGGCATCATTTGAAGCTTAGTATCTTCTGCTGTGTTTCAATTGTGTTAATTATGAAAATTATGATTTTAATTTTCTTGGTGATTTTGTTTATATTATTGTTGGCAGTGGATTTCCTCTTTGGTTGCATTTTTCAACGGGGATTAAGCTTCAGCCTGATAGTGAGCCGTCCAAGGTGTTTCTTCTTTACCCTGTCCAGATGCCAATATTTACTCATTTTATTTTCTGTACGATGATGCCGAAAATCGATTATTTTCTTCGGAATTTGTTGTTTCAAAGAGAAATACAAAATTCACTGTCAAAATATGGGTGTGGTGAAAAGCGGACTTTTTATCCTTTCACAGTTTGGTTTCATTTCTATGTCTATTCGCATCGTAGTCAACATTGACTTTGTAGTTTTGCAGTTAAATGAAAGTATGTGGAATGAATGTCAGTGGCGTCGCTTTATAAGGAAACAATAACCAAAATTAAACATTAATGAAACGATGGTTGAACTTGAACATGAAGAAGATTTGGGTTGAATGGCTTTCAAATTTGTTGATATGCTTCTCAATATTGAGTTACCATAGTGAACTTGAATTTGGGAAATTACAGCTTACAAGGTTTTTAGTTGTCCTAACTTTTGTATCATGAGAACAACTGGTAGAATATATTTGTTATATGATATGGGTAACATCTCTCGTGATATAATTCTGACCTTCATTACGCTATGTTTTTTTTTGCAGGTCATGGTTTGGGAGGATGAAAAAAGCCTGTGTACGAAAGAGCTTTCATTTAAATGTTCAGGCAGTTGGTCTTCGAGGCGACCGACTAATTGTTATTTTAGAGCAGAAGATTTTCATATACAATTTCAGGTTAGATGAAGCTTTGCATCAAATTGTAACGTCCCCAAACCCCAAGGGACTCTCTAAAGTATCACATGTCTCAGGGTCAGTGGTAGTTGCTTTGCCAGGACTTCAGAAGAGGCAAATTAGGGTTGAGAATATGACTAAGAAGACTAAGTTCATTATTGCTCATGATTCAAACATTGAATGTTTGTCACTAACACAAAATGAGCAGTTTCTTGCTACAGGCAGCTCAGAGGGAACCTTGGTTAGAGTTTTAAACTTTGTTGCAAGAGGTATGTTTAGTTTACAAAGAAACTCTTCTTTTTCTTGCACTGCTATTTTATATATAGCTTTGTTGCCGATTCTGTATGATCCTTCTACGATTTAGCAGTATTTGTATGAAAGATCCCATAGGCCTATATAACAAAACGAGTTTGTTCATTTGTTAATTTGCTAATAGGTTCACTCACACGATTTGAAAGAAGAATAAAGGTGTTGTTGTCAACAAGTTCAGGTCCAAGAACTCTTTCACTTGGATAGTCCTCTCAGCACCAAGATCACAGCCGTTGTTGCTCTAGGATAAACCTGACATCTAAGCTTTTGTTGGCAAAATTCTTAGTTCCAGACCTTATTCAGGTACTGGTGCCACTATTTCTTGGTGAATCATTCTTTAGATTCGTAACTCTATAACTCCGGCCTCATTTGTTTCGGTCATTTGCTTATCTCTTTTCATGCATTTTCTTGATTGTTTTCTGTTCCAAATGCTTTTTATGCATCACGGTATATTGTTAGTCAGTGATTCAAATTGGACCAACTATAAGATTCATTATGAGCTGATCCAAAGTACATAGGGCTTTCTTTAATATTTTATGCCTATGTGAGTACCTCAGCAGCTCTATTGAACCAACTATAAGATCCTTGCATGTAATTTATATTTCTGATTTATTTTACTCAAAGATCAGTAATTTAAGAGTGACTTGAAGTACTCACTGAGTTTCTCTAACTTATGTCTACGTGAAACTATGTTGTCAGATAATCATAGACTAAATAACTTTGATGGTGGGGATTACAGGCAGTTTGAACCCTCATTTAAAAACCACCACCGTCACTTTTGATACCGTAGAAACAATGTGTCTCAGTAGATGACTAATCTTGGTGTGTTGGACTTGACTCAACTAAACCACATAGCCATGTGGAGGTAGAAGCCACTTAAGTAACCTCTAAGTGATGTCATTGTGGTACCCTACTAAATGGGTATGCGATTTTCTTTTTGATTTGGTTATCTAATGGATGATTAATGAAGGGAAAATCGTGTATAAATAACTGAAAGGGAGGACTTCTGAGTTTGTAGGAAGGGGTTTAGTAAGAACAGAAGACAGAAAATAGAAAATTGGAGAAGCTGATTATGTTTTTGTTGCGGGTATTAGGGAAGCTAAGACTATTGTACATATAAGTCAGGTAGGGGAGGGGGTATTATTTTATTTGTTCAACTTATGAACTGTTCTAGAACAGGAATCTCAAGATTAACTTGCTATAATAGAAAACAGGAATCTCTAAGTTCACCGTTGCATCTTTGCTTTTAGTTGAAACCTGCAAAAGCAATTGAGAATGAGAACTATGCTTTAGCAGTTGGAATTTGAGATCAAAATTCCGAATTAGAGAATGGCCCAGCGAGATGGCGTTACTAGGACTATTCATGTCTCCGACCTTGATCAACATGTATTTGTATTCTCACAATCAAGCTTCTAAATATATATATATATATATATTGTATGTTTTCTTGAATCCTGAGGTCCACGAGTAACATTGCTTTGTCAATTAGGTTACTGGAGATCAGCTTGCAGCACTCTTCGTAGATTGTTTATATTTGGTGAATGATCTTTGTAGGAACTTCTTTGATGTCATATGGGAAGCTTTTTCTACAAGTTTTGTCATAGTTCCAAGGGCTTGGGACCAACAATATGCAATCTTTCACTGCTCAATTTGTGTTTAGCTATGGATACAGCTACTTTAAGAAGTTATATCTTAGAATGAGCGGATCCAACTCTATTGGAACCAGTGCAAACTTGATTATTTTTGCTGTTGGGGCTTGCACTGCAATAGTAAAACAGGTATATCTTCTTTTGTGCTAAAATACTTTGCTTAGTTGGTAGTGAAACATCCATAAGCCTGTGACCTACCATCTAAAATCGTGTTTAGTTTTTTTTAGTAATTGGAATCTACAAATGTTATATAATATGGTACATCATTAGTTCTACTAAATTAGGGGTGTAACTAATTACCAGCCAACTAGTTAAGTTGAGGTTATGTTTACAATTCCCATCACATCTCTCCTGCTTATGGATTATTTGATTGTGTTGATTTTGCTCTGTAAATGGCAGTGTTTGGTTGTTATGGTTATTTCATTGTAATTAATCTATAGCTTCTATTTGCACTTGGCAGCATATATATAGTTAAGGTTTACAAGCCATTCTTCTGCCTTCAAGAACTGCCGCTTTTTATTGTTCCAGTAGCGTTAATTCACATCAATATTTGAGAATCCAGTGGCATCAGGAAAGTTCTGTTGAAGCTATGTCGTATTATGGTACTTTGCAGCAAAATTTGTTGAACTCACCACGAATACACTGCCCCGAGGAAACCACCTTCAATACTCAACTACATGATATTGGGTTGCGGTGGTAAAGGCTGTAAAGCAAAGTTGATTTACATTTGGAACTTGGTGTATTGTTGCTCCACTCGCTTTTAGTAGTTTATTTTTTCTGTCTTTGAGAGGGACAGGTAAATTAGCTCTTCCGAAGTAGCAATTTTCTTGGTTCTACTTGGGGTTGGGAAGACTTTGTAAATTTAGTGTGGCTGCAAATGGTAGCAATTTTGTTCGACTAAGATACATCTCAGTAAATCTCTTGCTCTATAAATATGCATTTGTTCGAATGTGTATCCATTCAGGAAGAAAATCTAATTAATTATCTGTCATTTCTAATGCAGAAGCCGTCCAAAAGAAGATGCTCGATCTGATGAATGTGGAGAGAATAATAAAGCTTGGCATTCAAATTTTCAAGAATGCAGTCAAGGAATCAAACTCTCGAGAGGTACAAATGTGGTTAAACTATGATGTCTTATAATTCAATGGTACTTCCCAGAATGCTATAATCTGTAATCATTACTTTGAACTACATGATATGGAATGCTTTACCTCCACAACCAATTGTTTTAGTCTTTTACCTGCTTGATCCTCATGGAAAAAGAAAAAGAAATACTAAAAGATAGTTTTTCTTTTCTTCTTTCTCACTGTTTTAGAGTTAATGTCAATTACAACTATAACAATATCTAACCCAGATTAAGGTAATACACTTCCATTACCTTCTCTGAATTTGATAGAGAATAATATTCCTCTAGAGTAGAAATTAGGTAGCAGTGTGAACTAATGCACGATTATTAGCTTTAATGCGCCAGGTTCCTCTTATTAATATGTGTATTATGTAGTATAATTGTATACGTACTTATTTACTGTCATCAAACTCATGTATTGATAAAAAATTATATTCAAGTCATCGACATTACCTATTCATGTATCTGGGAAAAAAGAAGGGAGGCAGTGGAGAATGCATTACTCACATGGAGAACTGAATGATCTTCGCATCCAGAATTTGTACAGGATGGCAAGAGTATCCCCACTTCCAAATCTGGCCAAAAAAAGTACACACATAAGAGCTGTATTGGACAAAACTTGGATTGAGAACCACATTTTGTATTTTTCTTGCATCTGAAGTTTTTAGGGAACTGCAGCTGCGATATGGACTAGGATGAACAAATATGTAAGGTTTGTTAAAGGATAAATAAAGATGAATAGAGATGCACATGCACATGCACTTGTAGTCTTTTGTCTTGTTATATTGTCATTTTGCCGAACCAGAGTTTGTACAATTCCTCTCATGCACTGTTTCATTTTGCTATACCACACCATTGTCCTTCTGCCGTTTAGGGAGCTATTATTAATGGCTCAACAGATTAGAACTCAAGGGTTAAGCCCGGAAAGGCATCTATACTGATATAAACTAAAGAGACTGAACAAACGAATTCCAGTTTAGTGGTGATGTTAAACCTATTGCAGTAGATATAAGATCGAAATTGTTGCCTGCCACCTGGAACCAGAAGAAAACCATTCCTTGAGAAATGAAGATTTTTAGGGGCAAATAAAGATTTGATCACCAGCTATTGTTTACCTTGAATAAATCAGTGTTGTCAACCGGTTCCTCTGGGACAACCTAAGCATCCGAGGAAGCAAAATTAACATAGAACTCGGTCCTAAATCGCTTATACATAACATACAAATGAAATTTTTAACACCTTAGTTAACATCTACTTCTCTGCCAAACTTAGAGAAAGAAGAAAAAAACGTTATTATATTTTTGAGTCCTATTCAAATGACCATTAACGCCACAGGGTCTCAAAAATGTCGAATGCGGTATTTTGAGTCCCAGTTAAAAAATCAACTCCACATAAACTAATTAGTTCTTATTTGTCGGCCAATGGGTGTTGATCTAAGACATTAGTCCTGTACTCCAAATTATAGTTTAGAACTCAATGGCTTGGTTTAAATCTAGCGTTTCAAACTATATCATGTATGGCCTTTTTTTTTTTTTGGGTAAGCGACCATTTTATATACAAACTAGATAACTCTGATAAAACGGGACAAAGCTATCCTCATACTGTCATTAAGACAAAGAGTTTCAAAAATATAAGAGGGTTGGTTTACAGTCCACTCCTCAAAAACTAAAGCATTTAATGTTTTTTTAAATAAAGCATCAATCACCAGGATTCACGACAACAAAAGGGGGTTTAACAACATTGATATGACGTGGTTGATCCAATCAAATTTATCTGAAGTTATCCAGCGAGGGCAGCCTTTCATTCAAAAGTCATTCCAACAAATGTCCACATACATTGTAAGACGGTAATAACGGTAAAATGACTCAAAATAAAATGAATAGTACGGAAGAGTCAAATAAGAGCGAGGATGATAAAAGATAAAATGACACTTCTTTAAACTGCAACTTCTGCATAAAAAAAATAACAAAAAAATAAAAATTGTATCATTCATTTGAATCCACTTAAAAATAGAAGGCCGATATAAGGGTTCCAAAATCCTGGAGGGGCTCCTCTAATAAGACGAAATAAAGATATTTTGAAGTAAAATTCAAAAACCCCTTATCCATAATATTTTTATAATGACTAAATTACCCATGATTAGTTAATCTTAATTACATTAATTAATTAATAAATTAAACTAAGCATGATTATTTAAACATAATCTTTTACTTAATCAAATGATTTGAAATTTTTTTTTTGAATTTGTGTTCGGTAGGAAGAAAAACTAGATAAAATTTAAGAAAATTTTGTCGTTTTTTTTTGAAACCTAAATTTTGATTCAATCAACCATAGTAGCATTGAGAATACCTTTAGCTTAAACTCTTGGTATTTTTATGGCTCAAATTTGATGAAATCACGATTTGAAAGATTGATTTTTGTTATTCAGGAAAATTTACGGTTGGGTTTTCACGTCGAACCCAACCGTAACACGAAGAACACCGATGAACACCATTTTTTCCCAGATTTACGGTTTGGTTTTCAACAAAACCCAACCGTAAATCAAAGAACAATGATGAACACCATCTTTTTCCCAGTTTTACGGTTGGGTTTTGGCTTAAACCCAACCGTAAAATCCAAATTAAGTTTACAATTTCAACTTGCACTTACGGTTGGGTTTTCCCATAAAACCCAACCGTAATCCATCCCTTGGAGCATTGAGTTTTAAGGTCAAATTTGGGTTTGAAAATCAAAATTTTGAACTTATTCAATCATTTTAACTAGATTGAAGGTAAATTGGGTCATTCAAACAAAGAAAAACCGAAAAACACACAAATTAGAGAATCCAATTTTAAATTATCCAGTAGAATTTACGGTTGGGTTCCTTAGAACCCAACCGTAAATTCTAGTGTTAGTTTTAGTGCAAATTTCATCATATAGTTACGGTTGGATTTTGCCTTGAAACCCAACCGTAAACAAGTTGTGGTGTTAGTGCAAATTATATTACGGTTGGGTTTAGTAATCGGACCCAACCGTAAAACTTTCACTAAGCATTTCAGCATGATTTACGGTTGAGTTTGAGTCGAAACCCAACCGTAATTGCTCCTGTTAACTTTTTTTTTAATTTTCAATACACTCCAAATTGGGTTTAAAACACAGCTTTTTAACTTATTCATTCTATTGTAATAGATTTAAAGTAGTACATTATAGGAAAAAAACAAAGGAAACGAAATACAAATCATTGGATGATTACACTTAAACACTTAAAGATAATGGCGATAATCAAGCACCCAACTTGTTTCCATATTACGATAGCAATCTGTATGCTTGAACTCCTCCCCATGTTTGATTCTATATTGCTCCATAGCCAACACATGCTGAAAAAAATAAATCAATTATAAGTTTGAATTTTTAAAATCTCTTTTTAATGAACGATTTATTAATCGACAAACTTACTCTTGCCACATCGTTCTCGTCTGGACGTGCTTCTAATCTCATTTGCATTTCCAGTTTTAAGTTGTTCATTTGTTGATACAACGCCTCAAACCGTCTCTTGATGGCTCTCCACGTCCTATGATTTTCATTTCCCTCTAATGCCGCAAACATTTGAAACACACGCTTCCACCAAGGATCAATATCTTGATCCTCGTGCCAATCTTCTTGTGAAACGACGTTGTCATTGTCGTTTTTGAATGCTCTATCGTAAGCATGCTCTACCATCGTATGCCACGCTCGAACAATTGCAACATCTTCATCATTCGTGTATGTAGTTACCATTTTTAGTGATTCAAAGGGTAAGGTGTGAATGAGTTGGAAAGTATAGAATTAGCATGACAAGGAAAGGGATAGAGAATAATGAGAAATTGACAAGGAAAGGTTTCCTTTTATAGCGAAATAATACCCAACGGCTAGATTTTCAAATAAAAAATCCGTTGGAATTGTCTACTTTAAGGAGACACAAATTGTGACAGTCTTACGGTTGGGTTCCGGCTTAGAGAATCCAATTTTGAGTTAGCCAGTAGATTTACGGTTGGGTCCGGCTTAAAACCCAATCGTAAGTTCTAGTGTTAGTTTTAGTGCATATTTCATCATATAGTTACGGTTGGGTTTTGCCTTGAAATCCAACCGTAAAAAAGTTGTGGTGTTAGTGCAAATTATTTTACGGTTGGGTTTAGTAATCGAACCCAACCGTAAAATTAAGTTTTTTAGTAGGAATTGTAGTTACGGTTGGGTTGAGTCATCGAATCCAACCGTAAGAAGGAGTTTTTTAAGAGAAAATTAGTTACGTTTGGGTTTAGTTCATTTTCTTATCAAATACCAGAGTTGTTAAAAACCTTATTTTTAACATTAAAGGAAGAACCAAAGGAAACGAAATACAGTAGAACATTAGATGATTACACTTAAACACTTAATCATAACGGCGAAACTCAAGATAAAAAATTTATTCCAAGATACGATAGCAATCGTTATGCGTAAACTCCTTCCCATATTTGATTTTATATTGTGCCTTAGCCATCACATGCTGAAAAAAATAAATCAATTATAAGTTTGAATTTTTTAAAACTCTTTTTAACGAACGATTTATTAATTGAAACACTTACTCCTTCCACACGGGGTTCGTCGGGAAATGCTTCAACTCTCATTTTCATTTCCAGTTTTAAGTTTTCCATTTCTTCATACAACGCCGCATAGCGTCTCTTGATGGTTCTCCACGTCCTCCGGTATCCATTCCCCTCTAATGCCACAAACATTTCAAACACACACTCCCACCAAGAATCGTCCTCCTGACCGTCCATCCAATTTTCATCTCTAACAACGTTGTTATTGTTTTTATAGAAGGCTCTCTCGTAAGCGTGCTCTATCATCGTAAGCCACCCTCGAACAATTGCAACATCTTCATCATTCGTGTATCGAACCATTTTTAATGGTTGAAAGGGTATGGTGAGAATGAGTTGGAAAGTCTAGAATTATAATGAGAATGAAAGGGATAGAGAATAATGAGAAAGTGACAAGGAAAGGTTTCCTTTTATAGCGAAAAAATACCCAACGGCTATATTTTCAAATAAAAAATCCGTTGAAATTGTCTACTTTAAGGAGACACAAATAAAGAAGTCACAATAATTTTTGTCACTATTCAGGGATTATTTACGGTTGGGTTATCCAGAAAACTCAACCGTAAAATCCAAATTAAGTTTACAATTTCAACTTTCACTTACGGTTGGGTTTTGCCATAAAACCCAACAGTAATCCATCCCTTGGAGCATTGAGTTTTAAGGTCAAATTTGGGTTTCAAAATTAAAATTTTGAACTTATTCAATCATTTTAACTAGACTGAAGGTAAACTGGGTCATTCAAACAAAGAAAAACCGAAAAACACACAAATTAGAGAATCCAATTTATAGTTATCCAATAGAATTTACGGTTGGGTTTTGGCTTAGAACCCAACTGTAAATTCTAGTGTTAGTTTTAGTGCAAACTCTTTTACGGTTGGGTTTTGTAATGAAACCCAACCGTAACAAATATGTGGTTTTAGTGCAAATTATATTACGGTTGGATTTTGGCTTAAAACCCAACCGTAAATTCTAGTGTTAGTTTTAGTGCATACTCTTTTACGGTTGGGTTTTGTAATGAAACCCAACCGTAACAAATATGTGGTTTTAGTGCAAATTATATTACGGTTGGGTTTAATAATCGAGGTTGGGTTTAATAATCGAACCCAACCGTAAATATGAGTTTTTTAGTGTAAATTTAGTTACGGTTGGTTTGAGTCATCAAACCCAGCCGTAAATGATCATCTTCATCTCCTATATCCTTCATTTTCTATACATAAATCAGTCTTGTATTTGTTTTTTGTTGGTGGGAAAAGTAGAAGAAAGATAAGAGAGTTTTAACCCAAAATTTTGAAAAACCCAAAATGAGTGATTCTAGTGGCAAATTTGTGGAGGGTGAATCCTTGTATGATTGCCAAACTAAATTCTATATACCCATTGAGGAAGACCCAACTATGCATGATTATTTGGATGGTAGAGAGGTTTTAAATGAAAGTTGTGATGGTGAAACTCAACCAAATGGAGAAAGTAGTCGTCAAAGTGAAGATTCAACTGCCGAGAGTAGTCAGGTATACCTCTAACTTAAACTCTTTGTCTTTTTTTGCTGATATTTGATGAAATGAGGTACATAATAGTGAGTTTTGTTTGTGACTCCGCCATGTTTACGGTTGGGTTGTCTTCTGAAACCCAACCGTAACTGTACATTTGATGGAGGAAAAGTACACTTTAACAGTTTTACGGTTGGGTGTTTACCACAAACTCAACCGTAACTCATTATGTGCATGGGTATTTATTGCACTAGTTACGGTTGGGTTTGACTCTTAAAACCCACCGTAAAATTGTTTGAGATTTTTTTGTTAGTTTACGGTTGGGTCCGACGCTTCTACGGTTGGGTCTGACGCTTCTAACCCAACCGTAAAATTATTGGTTTAAGTGTTTTGTTGCGTAATGCCTTGATCTTTTTTGTTCAGCTCGCAGTTGTACCTCAACCAATGTATGATCAGCCTCCTCCAAATGATATTCAAACTAGAGATACTACGGATCACTATTTGAACGACCTGGTAGGTTATAGATAACTTGTTAATCCCTTTCGACAATATAGCTAATGCCATTTTTTTTCTCCTAACTTTCTGTTCTTGGACCATGTAGACATGGGATAAAAAAGATGATGCAAAGAAATGGGATAGAGAACATGGGAAACTCATCATGTGTGTGATTGTTTGTAACAACCAACAAAAACACAACCGCTTTCAAATGGTTTGTGAGTGTAGTGGACAATACACAAGACATGCGAAAAATGGTACTGAGTATGTACCAAAGACGAAGATCAAGCGAAGAACTTTCACTAAGAAGACGGGATGTCTTTTCAAGCTTCAATTTCGTACCAACAACGAGAATAAGTGGTTCTTGTCTACAGTTGTATGCGGTCGTCACAACCACCTACCACCAGAGACTTTGTTAATGCATCCTTCTACGGCACGGCTCACCGAGGAAGAAAATCTCATCGTAAACGATATGACGGATAAGCGTTTGAAACCCAGTGATATACTCGGGCACTTGAAGAAAATAAACTCAAATAATATGTCTACGTTGGAGACCATGTACAACGCCAAAGCCAAGTTGAAGCGTGAGAAATGGGAAGAAAAGGACCCGATCCAACAACTTTTGTACTTGGGGGAGACGAAAAACTACACCATGTTTCACGAAGAAGATGAGAATAAAGAAATTAAGCATATTATATTGGCTCATCCCGAGTTTATAAAGTTAGCACGGTGCTTCCATCGAGTGCTTATGATGGATTGCACATACAAAACTAACAAGTATGAGCTCCCGATTTCGAATGTTGTAGGCCAAACTTCTACCAAGTCCCCGTTTAGTGTTGCCTTTTGCTTCTTGAGAAACGAGCTCGAAGAAAGCTATGTGTGGGCATTGGAACAAATTAAATTATTCTACATTGAAGGATATACCCCTAAGGTAATTATCACCGAAAAAGAACAAGGCTTGATGAATGCCATTGCAAGGGTATTCCCAGATGCTCATCATCTTCTTTGCACGTTCCACTTGTGGAACAATATTCAAACCAAGTGCAAAACGATTATTCGGCCAACAAAGAAAAACGAGATGGACAGAATTAAGAAATTGCAGGATGATGAACAAGAAACGGCCAAAGAAAAATTCGAGGAGGACGACAAGTTGGCGGAACTAAAATGGGCTAGTTTCCAAAGTGAATGGGACGCTTTGACATGGTCTATCACCAAGGAAGATTATGAAGAAAATATTTGTATGTTATGCTTGCATTGGAGTAATTATCCAAGAGTTGTGAAGTATTTGATGGACCATTGGTTGAATCCGCATAAAGAGAAGTTTGTAGCGGCGTTCACAAACCAATATAGGCACTTTGACAACCAAGCTACAAGTACCGTGGAGTCATCTCACAACAGAATGAAGAAGAAGCTTCATAATTGTGATGGTGGGTTTGTTACGGTCTTCGAAGCGATGCACGATTATTTTCTACGTGACCTTGATAGAGTTAAGGAATCTTTTCAAAAAAGCCTTTCTAGAAAACACGTCAGCTATAAAGACGAACCATTGCTCCAAAGTATTTCTTATAAGGTGTCGCATTGTGCGATTGAGAAGATAATGTACGAAGTAAAGCACTATAGATTGGGCAACTTACACGGAGAACAAGAGTGTGTTTGTCCTAACATGTCAAGTTTGGGACTTCCCTGCCGGCATATGATGCCCAAGTACGAAGAAGACGGTGTGATCCCAATTAAAGATATTGATCCGTTTTGGCGACAATTGTCTTCGATGAACCCATCACCGAGCAAGATTTTGGTGCATCATTTGCCGACACCCACGTTGGAAAGGCTCTAGCCAAGAAATACGAAACATTAAATCAGGCGCAAAGGCAAATTTGGTTGACTAAGTTGAGTTACTTCGTGTTTCCGCACACAAGGTACGCTGTCAAGGAACCAATTAGAGAGAAGAGAAAAGGTAGGCCTTCTACTAAAGAATCGAGGGCCGTGGGACGCAAAAAAGACAGGGAATTGCATGACGAATCAAAGAAAAGAAACCCTTCTGCATTTGAGCATTTGCAAAAGGAATATGAAGCAGGGGATGAGAAGGAGGATGATGCTCAACGAAAAAGAAGTCAAACGGAACAAGGGGGACCAAGTCTAGTAGATATTAAAGGAAAAGGTCCAGCGGTTCCCACTCAAGAAAGTTCAACAATTGAACTTGGTGCCAAGGGAAAAGTTCATGCACACCCAAACTCAAGAAGAATAAGTATGAAGTAATTAACAAGAAAAAAAAAGTTAGTATGAAAGAATTAGCAAGAAGAAAAGAAAAAGTTAAAGGCAATACATTAGTGGCTGAAGAGCCACATACGATCCGGATTGCAAGAGGATTGATGCAATTTCCATCTAACTTTTTAAGAATTGAGAATGGCAAAATCGTCCGAACCGAGCACATTATTTTTAAAAATTATATGTCATCGTTTCCGGATTTTTTTCGTCCATACATAAAGGACACCGACGATGTTGCCGGTGATGGTAATTGTGGATACCATGTATTCATCGAACAAGTTGGACCATTTAGCGGAGCAACAGGGTTGGGTATGGACGAAGTAACTTATGTAAGGCATAAGTCAGCGGTTGAACTACGCTCTTACCCGGATTTATACAAGCCAATGATGTGTGCATATAGAGATGAAGAGTCGTTGTTAAACGAGGAGTTCATTGCGTTCGAAAGGCGTTTAATAGGCGACAAGAATCGCACTAGCGAGTATTGGATGAGCATGCCAATATGTGGCCAAATCATCGCCAACTTTTTCAATTGCGTCATCCATTATATCTCAAATGGATATTGTTTTACATTTGCACCAACAAGATCAACATTTGTCGAACAATTGGCTAATAGAAGATGTGTGATTGGGTTGGTGCAGAACTGCCATTTTGTCGGTCTCAAGTTGAAAGAAGGAAGCCCATTACCCCCGTTACAGGATGGATACGACGGTGACATCGCCAAGTGTTGGTGTCACCGATTCGAGCAAAATTTCAAACTCTGGAAGGCATTAAAACCCCCCCGACC
>JAJJMC010003991.1:6178804-6244414 GCA_023531435.1 Papaver californicum | reverse complement strand
CCAATGTGGGACAACCAAAGGTTTCTCATTCACTAAGAAGTGAAAATGGATGCCTATAATTCCACCCAAGTTTGGACTAGTGATCCAAACACCCATCAATCTATTTATAGTAACAAAATTAATTTAAGTAGTAAAACATTAATTTTAGTAACATACATTTTTTATTTCCCAACAGTTTGTAACACCAATAAGACTGTACTTGAGGCCCTCTAGAAACACTGGATGTTTGAACGATCCATACAGTCCAAGCCTGATGTCAATAAAAAATTTGTAGGTGAAGAGGGACACTTATTGAATATGTACCCATACCTATGGATCATCCTGGACGAAACCACACTGGCATAGAATAACATGTGTGGTGAAAATCAGAATACTTTTTTACCTATCTTAAATTTTGCAGTATCATGTTAGTTTATGTATTCTTTTATTCCTTTGTAGAAGCAGTTGAACATTGGCTTTAGAGCAGTGTTGTTCTCCATTGTTGTACCTTGCTCAAATAAAATATCTAGCATGGGTAGAATGTGTTACAACCCGAAAATAAATAGAGCACGTGCTGGCGCAAAAATATATCGATGCGTACGTAATGGGATGTTAGCAAGCTTTCTACTCTTAGAATGTTGATTTTGGTTCTCTAATGCAAGTTAGGTATTAAATTAGTGATGCTTGATTTTTTTTTTTAAAAACTATGTTTCTTAGGTTTTATTTCTTCAAACAATGATAAAACCTACTTTAACCGATTATAGGTGTGTTACGTGTGTATTCTTTAAAATGTATTAGTTTCCTTGCCCATATACATATTTCTGTTGTACATTCCCTTAACTAATTAATGTAATGGTTAAAATATAAAATATTTGAAGCTATAAAGAAAATTGAATTAAGACATATCTAGAAACTATGGACATTAAGACAACGCTTAGGACATACATATAAAATCAATATAAACAAAATTTTGGTTAGAAGAAAGATACAACAATGTAAAAATAGTGGAATTCCCGAAAAGGGGATGTTACCAGGATGGATCAAAGATATGTGAATTCACTTTTAGGGGTAAGGATATTTATATGTTATAGTTTTTCATGGATCTAGGATCTTTTGTTATTTCGTTGATTTTAATTTTTGACAAGATATGCTATAACTCAAATTTACATTATTTACGTTACTGAAAATCCACTTTTTTAACACTTGATTCGTTAGATTTTCTTTCAGTTTTCATTGTTAAAGACGGTTGAACGACGGCTATTGCATTTGAAAACCTTCTCACGCATAGGGAGCAATAAATGCAACAACATCCACCGATTCTTCATGTTCTTCGTCAATGAAGAACATCAACCTAGAATCGGTTTACGAGGACATGAACATCCACCGATTCTTGGTTGATGTTCTTATAAAAAAAAATTAAAATTTCTCATTTTTTTATGTTTTAATTGTTCATTAACAAAAAATAATTTCACAACTAACAGAATTAATTCATAACTAATATGATTAATTAACACTAATTAAACATATTAGTCATTAACAAAAATAGTTGGATAAAATGGTTTTGATTTTATTTGGTAATAACCCTATTTTAACTTTTAATGGTAGGCCTAAAATAATTTGGATATGCCTAAAATTATCCAGGCATAATATCTTTATTTAAAGTAAATGAATGATTATATTAATCTAAGAGTCTTTTTATTTTTCAACTCTGATTTTATTTTTTTCACCACTTGGAACTTGTAACAATAAAACCGCAAACGTTAGATGAAACTAGCAATACTGAAAACTAATCAACTGAAATTGAATACACAATTTAGCATGCGAGGGTAAAGCCATCTACTTAATAAATTGTTTTTAACATAATAATCCGCGAATACATCTCAAAAATAAAAGGATTTGGGGCGCTACGCCGCTACCAGAACCGGCAACATATTCGCTCACCTTGGACCCAAACACATGCCCAAGCCTAAGGCCCATATATTGGACGAGGGATTTTATAAGTGGAATTCATGTTTAATTTCTCTCGTAATTAAACGCCAGTTGCAGAGACAAAACCACCAGTTAAAGAAAATAAAAACCCTAATATCAGTTACGTTGAAACATTTGGTTTCAAGTCAACTCCAAACCCGATATTGTTGCTGATAGATAATCTTCATGTTACCAAAGAGATTGCTGCTACTGTTTGCTCATATATTCTCGAAGGGAATCATTCATTCTTCCTTATTCTCTCAATTTCAAACCTATAATTGTTGGTGATAATCTTTATGCTGCCAAAGAAATTGCAGCTACTATTTGCTCATATATTCTAGAGGTGAAACTATTGTCTCAATTCAATTTTAACTTTTTTTTATATACAGGGATCCTTCCCAATTCAAATTGTCGCTGTGAATATTAGCAGTATTGTTCAACTGGGCTCGAGTAAGCACTTGAATTACTGCAAATTGTATTCTAGACTGCATCTAACAATATCTTGGGTATTTTAACCAATTTGTACATAGGTGTTTCATTTCTAGCTTATGATAATGTGCATACTTTCTATAGTTGTTATTATAAGGATTTTTTCCGAGCATTACGACACCCTTACATTAATCAGCTCATGGTTGAACTCCGTGTCACTTGGTAATGATTGATTTTTTGTTGTTTTTCATTTTAGAATGTAATTGATACTGTCTTCTTTCTCTGGTACGGATTGATTTGTTTAACAAAATTGTCTCGAAGCTGAACTGAATCTTATATTTTGGCAAAAATGTCTTAGATGGTTTCCAGTTTTCCTTCTCTCAATGTGCATTGCTAATATACAAATTGCTAGTAGGCACCAAGATGTTAATTTCTTCAGCTTTAAGTATCTAATATTGATGTAACTAAGATGTAGGTTAGATAAAACAGTTTATGGATAAAATCAATACTGGGTAAGGTCATCAATTTTTCTAGACTCGCGATGTCTCATAATTATTCTTACTTTTTCTACATATAATGGACTTAGCAATGAGAGTAAGCATTTTGGTGTATATCAATTGACACTGCTAGTTTTTCTGAATGTTTGAATTTGTTTTCTTTGGAAAACATTATACTAAGTCTCACATGGTGTGTATAGAGTGCTCAAGTGAAGTTCAATATACTTTCTTCATTTGTATTGCTAGTATGCTAACTTCATTGACAATTATATGCTGAGAGTGTCTAACATTTAAGTCATTAACGTTATAACATTTATATGAGCTGGCATAAAAGCTTTTTGACAAAGCATTAATTTTCTTGGTGCGAAAATGATCAGATTGGCAATGGTGCGAACCCCAGGTGATTCTGCTAATCAAAGTTGCTGCTGATTCTCGGCTTGTATAACATGCTGATACGTACTACCATGATGGAAATTTAGTTCAGTATCTCAGTTTTAACTCTTGTGCAATATACAAATAGAAAGAGAAAATGGTGGTTGCATCGGGAAATCTTTTCGCCAAGGAGATGGCTATACGGAAGAAGATCTTGAACATGTAATTTCTCTCTTTCTCTCCCAGAGGATTGGGTATGCTCTTAAAGGATTAGTAATCTTTTTCTTAAAATTGCTTTTGATGAAAACAGCATAATTTGCTCTTATCTTAATTAAAAGTAGGTGAAAGAGATCATAGTTCTTTACTGTTGTTCAGTGAATGGCTACAACTATATTTACAAATCAAATCTTATACTGTTCTATATGGTACCAGTTCGGTCTATTGTGGATTCATGAATCATGCGGTCATATAAGCTTGTTGACATGTTGTAAATGGCACTAGTACCATTATGTACTTATAATGGTATTTATATGTTGGGTTGGTAATCACATGGTCTTTTTCCATGGTAGATACAATAAGAGAGAAGAAGACTTTTCCTCATTAAGAGAATACAATGATTATCTAGAGGAAGTGGAGGACATGAGTAAGTCAATGAACTTTTCTATTATTACACCTGACATCTCCTAACATCTCTAACTTTGACCGGTTGGGTTTTCCTTTACAGCAACTAACTTGGTAGATGGGATAGATGTAGCTGCTATTGAAGCTAAAATTGCTCAATACAAGGAAGAAAATGCTGAACAGATAACTCTTTCTCAAGCTCGCAAGGTATTTCAGATAGCCACTCCTATATCTCATTTTATTGTCCAGTTTCATTTAAAGCTTCATGTTCTTCTTTTCATTTGTACTGGTCATTCTAGAAGGATGTTTTAGCAAACACATCTTGAATTACTGCACTAAGTTGTCTCCTCTCACCTTGACAACATCTAGCATGATCTATATTGTCATCTGGGACTGATTTACATTGCATCTCATCTTGATGAAGCCTCTGCGTGTTTTGGCACCACAAACACACAAGACATACTCTAAATAAATATGCAACCATTAGTTGCTGTTTGACAAGCTTTCTCTGGTCTTATTTTAAATCTCATTTCATGTTTAGGCAGAGGAGTTAGCAGCAGCTCTGCAAGCAAGCAAAGGAGGAGTTGTCATGCAGAGTGATGCAACTGATGGGGTAACTGATTATGTTATTAATGATAATCGTAGTAGTATTAAATATGTGCACATAATTTTGTTTTTCTCCTTCTTCTGTTTTGTTTTATAAATGTTAAAATTTATTGAATCTCCTCCCATTATTTTGTTACATTCCACTATGATGTAGAACATTTAGCTGACGGAACACCTCTTTTCGACCGCGGCAAATAGCATATTTCTTGTTTTGTGCTTAATTAGGATTTCCTTTTCCTAGTTTACACCTATTGCTTGAGGACTTTTTATTTCTCTAGGAATTCCTATATTCTCTTAGCTTCAAAGCTATATAAGAAGGCCCAGTACTGTGGAGAAACATATTCTACAGTATTAATTGATTGATCAAATTATAGTTTTACTACTGCCTTTTTGAATCCATTGATTTCACAAAATTTTGTACGCTTCCACTTTATTATGTTCCACTACATTATGTTAAGACGGAATTTTTGGTGACAGGCCATGAATCACAGCTCTCAAGGTTTTACTGGGCAGGGGCAGTATGTTCCAGCAGTCACTGGGGCTATAGGTCAACCTCGGCCAACAGGCATGGCCCCACAACCTGTTCCATTAGGTCATGATATGCATGGTTATGCAGTTGATGATGAGGAAATGATGAGGCTCAGAGCAGAGAGAGGTGGAAGGGCTGGAGGATGGAGTATAGAACTAAGCAGGAAAAGGGCACTTGAGGAAGCCTTCAGTTGCATTTGGGTATGATTTTTCTCCTTAATCTTTGACCTGTGTGCGAGAGTTGCAAATCTGTCTTTTGGTGAAGGAAGAGGGAGTCTGGAGTTAGTTGTCGACACTTGACAGTGTCAAGTCGAGTGTTTTTTCTCCTCTTTGGTGTTTGCTCAAGTAATGTTTCAGGGGAAAAAAAAAGTAATGTTTCAAGGATAAATACAGATCAAGTCAACAAGGGTATACCAAAACTTATACTTTAGTTATAGTTTAGTGTTTACCATGTCTCTCATGCAAAGCATCTGAAAAGAGCAGTATTATTACTAGATTATATACCAGCATCTGAAGATTTTCACATATAATGAGGTATATAAAACTTCACTCTCTGTCTCATTTTACAGATGTTTATGGTAAATCCTTGTTAGCTTCTGAGATGCCCTGACCAGTCGTGCTTCTGTTAATTTAAGACAGTGGGGGTTTCTTAGATGCCAACCTTGTCGGGATTTGTATAATTTGCAAAATGATATTTTTTCGAGCAAAACTTTATCTGTTGCATTGACCGACAGTGGGGTTTGTTGTTTTGTATCTTATTATTTTGGCCGACAGTGGTTCTTCAAAACCATTACATTCAGGACCCTAAATTTCTAAAATGAGGTTTAAGTTTTTTCATGATATAAGATTTCCTCTAGCGGTCGGACCTAGCGTGCACGAGTAATTTCTTTGATGGATAATCTGGAAATTTTTGTTTGATAGAGATGGTGATTGAGAAATGAAGAGTAAGGTTGAGAATGGATGATGCCAGAAATGGAAGGTAAGGAAAGGGGCATGTTAGTGGTTCCCATGTGTTGTGATGAATTGTGAATTTCTCATCGTCAATTCCACCTAAACACAAACTGACCTTAGGAGCAGATAACTAGCAAGGAAATTCCAAAAATGCCAGAATGTTATTTTGGGGACAAAACAAAACAAGGTTATAATGAAGTAAAGGGTAATGATCCTTGGTCTGGAATTTTGAATAATGCTCAAACCTCACTTATTGATTTGAGATAAGTTAGGCTGAGATTAGGATTAATTTTGTTTTGAATCATAAAAAATTAGGATTAATTATTTTTCCTTTCCCCCCACCCACCCCCCATAAAAAACACGAAAAACTAGCTGAGGTTTTTTCTTTGATTCATTCTATTTACCATGAAAAATTCGAGGTTTCTTTAGTGTTTTTTCTTTTACCTCGTTGTTCGTCATGTTTTTTTTTTTTTACCTAGCTGATTTTTGGTGTTATTGGCGAAGATAATAGAGAAAAAAAATTAGATCCCAATTTCACTTTTCGAACAACACTAAAAGTCTTAACTTAATTCATCAAATTATCCCAAAATTCAATAAGGATAATTTGGAGTAATTTTGTAATTTTGCATCAAGGGATAACTTTGTTTTTTTCTTTAGTATTGACTATTGAGCTATCCCTTATTTCAGTATTCCACTATATAAACCTTGAGCACCCTAAAATAACGTTCAATTAAAGTTAAGAGGTGCGAAACTGGCTCGTTGTACTGGAACAACTTTGGCTCAATAGCTTATTCCCGACCCGTGCCACGATCTAAACCTATTTGTACGGCAATCACGATATTTTTCTGCTAGTGACCCAAATTTCTAACACTTAGGAAAACGAAAACACTAATGGTAGAGTACAAAGACTTGTCTAAATATAGACCAAGGCTTTATTTCTAGAATTTCTTTAACTAGGAGTAGGAACCGTATGTTTATATAAAAATACACCCCCTTTAGATCCTAGGATGGTGTAAGGTGTCATATTAACGCCTACCAATGGACTAGTTTTTTTGGTCACCTCTAATGATCTCAGAACAAATATGCTTCATAATCCAAAATTTATTTAATAATCAAGATTTTGCAATATGACGTAAATTTTATCTTGTGATTTTAAAATCTGCACCGTAATCTAAAATACATCTTCTAACTCAAATTTTGCAACCTACATTGTAATTAAAGTATCTTAAATTTCGTATTGTGCTAAAAAATCTATATTATAACTAAAATATTTGCTGTAAGACACAACGTATGCCCACCGACCCAAAATCTACCCCTTATAACAATTTCTCTTAAAATCAAAAACATTAAAAGCAAAGGCAATGGGGTTGGTATATTGGTTAATTTGCATATTACCACCCCACAGTGGGATGGGCAAACCCAAAAAACGAGTTAGCAAATGGATATATTAAGGGTTTGCCCATCGAGGCTCAGAGAAAGTCGATCGTCTATGTTTGGGAGGGTCGACTCTCAATTCTCCCCTATAAATTCAAACATTTTCAAATCCAAAATGACACCTTCTCCACTTAAAATTTTTTATACTCAAACTCTTCTTCTCAACTTGTGTTCAAAAAATTCAGAAGAAAATGAATGCCAGAGTTCGTGCTAAAAAAACATACTTAAGAAGAGGATTTAGCTCTTTGTAAAGCATATGATTTTAATAGCAGAAGAAATATTCCTACTGGCCAACTCATGTCGCACATGTCTTTTTGGCAGAACGTTTTCACTATGTTCATTGTAGAAACCGGGAACCCGAGAAACCATCATGCTCTTGGGTTGTCGAGTCGTTTTCAAGCAATTTGTCATTCAGTCATGCTATTCCTTGTTCAAGTAAGGGTAATTGGTCGAGAAAAATTTAACGGTGTAACTGAAGATGAAGTAATCCAATTAGCTCTAGATGTATGATAGGAAACTCACGACAAACTTTTATGTACGAAGCTTGTTTCAACATCCTTAGAGATCTTCACAAATTCGACCCTTTTATGTAATGATGTAGTTTCCTTTTAATCTTATGTAGTTTGCTCTAAGAAAAGACGTTATTAAATTTAACTGAATGTGAAATAAAATTAGTTTTTTTTATAGATTAATTCTGATTACATAAATAGTTAGTTTCTTAATCTCAATTTAAATTACAAATATTAAATAAAACGAAACTGCTCATTCCTAGGATAATTAGGTGGATAATAACCGGCTTGGTACTGGACCCGGTCAAGCAAATCCCCAAAGCCTTGGCTTGCTCCTAGTTGAGATCCAATTAATTCACAAGGCTGAACTGGGGATGCGCCAAAGTCTATGTGTCTACTGTAATCTTGATTGTGATCTTGTGGACTGCCACGATGAGACCTTGGTCGTGGAGGTTGCACATGATATGGAGATTGGTTTTGTGTATCTCGCACTATTTCCTCCTTATGAGAAGGTGTTGCTCCAAATAGTCCTGCAAGATAGGGACTGAGGCTTATGGTCTGCGTCAATGCCCGTAAACGTTCGTTGTACATACGCCTAGTCAACTAATCTCTTATCTCCATCTGATTCATATATTCTATACATTGTTCAACAGTTGCCGCTGTGCCTGTATAAGAATTAGTTCGCTCCATACCTTGCGAGACAATTGGAACTATCTCAGTCTGTCCTTGTAGATTATAGGTCTTGATCTCCAAACTTAATTCTGGCAAATCAGACCCAACCGATGAAAAACAAGGTGCATAAGGTCCTCTTGGGAGCTGATGAAGTAGAAGCTTCTACCAAAGGATAAACGACTAAAGATGGAACCGATGGTGCGGGTTGTGCGGTACAGGCAAGCCCGAGCTTCGTCTTCCTATTGGAGCAATATCAATCACATAGATGTTCATAGCATCTACATTAATTACCGGCTTCGCGATTGATTTGTACCATTGGTCGTATGCATCTTCATCACAAAGTGCACAGTATCGATCATACCTTCTCCATCCTCGATCCCTTCGACTTACGTATTCCGTTCCTAGGACGGTTGATGGTGGAAGATTTTTGGAAATACCATATGCACCCACCAACTGTCTAATACATCTCTCCCCAAAAAATAGACACCAATGTCTCTGATTTGACTGTAGAACAACACGCGCTGTAGTGAATATTGTTTGACCTCATTGGTTACATCAGAATTGAAATCCTCAAAATCCGCATAGGGGTTCCAAATAATATTGTCTCTCCTCCTAAGATCCATTTGGTTTCTCCAGTTATGTATATGATCTCGCTCAGTGGTGTTTTGATTCTTCTTTTCCCAGCTATTAGCTTCAAACTTTACCACGATTGGAAAAAAGTTTTTATCGAACACCTTTAGTCTTGGTAGACAAATATTGGTATATGTATACCACCACAACTGAACTAACAAATGTACGAATAATATTGTCTCTCCTCTTAAGATACATTTGGTTTCTCCACGTATGTATATGATCTCGCTCAGTGGTGTTTTGATTCATCTTTTCCCAGTTATTGGCTTCAAACTTTACCACAATTGGGAAAAAGTTTCTATCGAACACCTTTAGTCTTGGTAGACAAATATTGGTATATGTATACCACCACAGGTGAACTAAACAACGTACGATTAGTTAACTTTCTATAAATATTTGAAAACTTATACGATTAGTTTATCATATTTACCTCAACGATTCCCCAAAGATCCAAGCAACAGACAACGAGAATGACGTATAACTCGTCCAATATAATGGACCCCCAATCATAACTGACAGCCTTTTTCAAATCTTGCAATGCCTCTAGCCATCCTGGTAGTACACTACTATTTGCGTTGGGGAAAACACACACACCAATTACCCATAAACTAAAAACCTTTGTAATTTCTGTAACGTGGGCTTCCCCCTACGGATTTTCTCCTACAACCCTGTTATAAAATGATTTTGCTATAAATGCCTTTAAACCGGCATTAGGAATCCCCATACCTCTTAGTTCGGTATGTTTGCGTTCCGTTATTACTTGAAAATACAAAGGAAGTTCCTCTTTATATCGTGCATTTTCCAACCAACTTTGTTGCTCAAATGGAACATTCTATCCCTGACCGGAAGGTATCCCAAGCAGGAAATACAAATCTAACGGTGTTATTCCTGAAAAAACATTAAAATTGTTAATTTCATATATACATCGTATTTTTCGCATAAAAATTATAAATCAGGATATATGATGCACCTATTTCGAAGTTATCAAAATTGAACGTGTGTGTAGTATGCCACCAACGTTCCAGCATCATCGAAATAAATTTGACCGAATGTCTCTTAGCTTCGATATGGTACAAAGTCCTCCAAGGAAATAAATTCACAATTAGCACTTTCGGGGAGTTTATCATAAACTGGTTTTATTTCATACCAACAACCTCTTGTTGTTTGACCTTTGGCATCTCGGCCTGCTACTGAAGATACATGATCTTGACTCGTGGTTGTTTCTCGAATAGAAACTACATTAGGATTCTCTTCATCCGAAAATTCTTGTTGAGTCGGTAGAGGTTGAGTATACCTATTTCTGGGTGGTTTTCTATTTCTATTTCGACTAATATTTTGGGATTGAGATATTTTTTTTTGAAAAAAATATTTAGAGAAGCGGAATATGAAGAGTTTTTAGAGAAGATTGTAGAGAAGATTGGTTTAGGTGTGAGTAGAAAAAAATGATTTTGAGTTAAATTTATAGAAGATATTGTTATAACCGTTGGATTAAAGCCGTTGGGATCACCGTTGTCGAGGCATTAAGAGCCGCTCGGCCTATGTTGCACCAAGGCTCGATGTCGATTCATATTGCGTCTTTTAGCTCATTCCCTTTGTTCGAAACCGAGTTCGCCCACTGAAATTGTTCTAAAGGTCTTGAGATGAACAATTTGATACTATCAAAATCTGTCACCTAACCTACCTAATCCACCGTGACTTAAAATCTGTCTCGGTGACCCATAACTTGCCCATAACCAAAAATATGCCCGACTTCAAATCTTGCGCTGTGTTTAAAAAACTATCCCATGTAGGCTAAAATTTACCGGTCTTCGTTCTGCCTCAAAATTCGCGTTTGATCCAAAATTTAACATGTGATCTAAATTTTGTATCGTTTCAGTGACCCAAAATTTTCTCATGATCCAAAATTTGCATGATGCTCTAAAATTTGTCTTGGGAAACAAAATGTGCACCATAACCCCAAAGCCTCATGACCAGAAGTATGTTTTGTGGCTTAATGATCCAAAATGAACATCAGGATCTAAAATCTATGCCGTGACCCAACCATTTGTTGCGTGACTTTAATACCAAATCTCATCTTGTACCTTAATTACTATAGCGGTGTAACTCGCAATCTGTATAGATCTTTCTATCTGTACATGTCTTCTATCGCACGACATGCCATGATATATCTAAATTAGAGGGGCTAAAAATGGTTGTGATGTCAAAACAAAGGCAACACGAGCAAATTCAGTTAGACCACACAAAAATTGCAAGAGCCATATCCCTCCGCGACAAGAATTGGCATACCGGGACAACAACGACCATGACTGGAGTACTACTCTTACGTGGACACGACTAAGACTAGTCTTACGTGGCCATGGAAAATGTGGTTTGTATTTGGAGTGCTTTTGTATTTAGGGTCCGGGGAGAAACTTTCACATGCTAGATAGGCCAGTATGTTTTGTCTTTATGGACCAGACTGACATAATACATGCAATTATAGACGACGAAGAAAGAAACTCCATTGCAATCAACAATTTTTCTGGTTGGTTTTCATGTTTTCTTTTTGGAGTTGTATGAAACTGAAAGAGACTTCAGGTACAGGGCCATTCGGCTGGTCCTTTACTGTTTGAAACTGTATCGTCGTCTGTATAATCTTCATGGTACATGTATCAGAACATTATCAACCCGATAAACATAGGAGTAAATGATTGGTCCTAAGTCTAATAATTAGCTAAGCATCTTATAATGAAACTTTGATTTAGAGAATCAAACAACCATAGTCAATAAACCACCAACCAATTAGATTATAAGTGTAATTAATGTTACTTTGGCCAGTGAACAAATTAAACAATAATTGAATCGACAAACCTCACATCAAGTCATCATCAACTTGGGAGATTTTTACATATTATGGACATGTTTAGATTTTCTTTTTGTGATGAAAGATGGGTTTAGATTTGGGTGTCATTACTAAGAACTAGTGGCAGTACATGTTCTCTTCGACGTAAAACGTAAGCCGGGAGGAAACTCGGACGAGTCGATCCTGATCACACCTGGGCATGTTACTTGCGTGCGATAAAAAAATCAGTTTGAGTTGAGAAATGAGAAAATGCAATGCCCAACAGGACAGGGTCGCATATATCCATATCATTAATGAAATGAATCAAACCCCTTATTTTCCTTGCAGGAAAGCGAACTGGCCTAGGCAACTTGCAAACCTAGAAATGTAATATCATGATCTCCCTCATTGAAAGAGCGGACTATGACATTAGGAGAGGTTACGGTCGTGTATGGACCACATAGGTATAGCTAATCGTAGGGGAACTTCATTGTCAAAACCTAATCGGATTTCCATTGGGGAATTTCGTTGTCAATAACCTAATCGGATTGAATACGACGATTGACACATTTTGGTCTTTAAACAAACCATATTTCCAACTCAACCCTCGTATCTATAGTGTCCTTGGATCACACAAAAACAAGCTCGATCACCTCCTCCTGCCTATATAATATCTGACTACCGTGAGAGGCCAGCTTTTGTAGCTATGCATCTTCTTTGCCGGATAAATTCCTTGTACGCTTTGTTCACAAAGTCTTTCGGGCATGTCAAATGTGTTGTTCATTATAAGGTGCATTTGGAACAGAACAGACGGAGTCTTAATCGTCCAAATATTATTACTTATGCAACATTCCCTTAATCATGTGACCAACAAAAAACTTCCGGTAAAAGTCTAATCAATCAGTAGATGTCAAGAATGAATCAATGTGGAGAGTCTAAACCAAATGGTGTACTATAGTAGTACATGTCAGATAGTTCATTTATTCAAATCCAATTATGACCCTTCATAGTGGAGTGTAAAAGCTGTAAAGAACCTTAAATAACACAGATGTAGGGTAACGAGTGAGTGCCAAAAAGTGGCATTAGAAACCGGTAAGCTCTGAGCATCAGAAATTTCGACTAAGAAACTCTTTATCACAACATATGTACACGTCCTTTTCTTGCTTTAGCATTTCCTACAAAGTATTCCAGTTGACTATTCTGTGCCGCAAATTTGCAGCTCTTAACAAATGCACATGTCAAGTTATTTATATCTCGACATATATTTGAATTTCCCGATCAAACATTTTATTCTTCAATCCCGCACCTTTTAAAAAAAACCCTATTATTGGGACTGTAGATCTTGGTTCATACGGGTTTACAAGATAATAAAATAAAATCATCTTGAATCCAACTTAAAATCCCCTTATCTTAGTATTTTACGTTATACTTAGACTGTCCCTAGATTAATTAATGTTAATGAAATTAATTAGCTAATTTTATAAAAAATAGTGATTGATTAGATTAGTAAAACGATTTAACTTTACGATTTGAGAATCAAAATCAAAATCGAAATCGGTACCAAAATCAATTTAAGTCTACGGCTGGGAAAATATGAACACCCAGCCGTAAAAAACAGATATGGCTGGGTAATGCATATAACCCAGCCGTAAAATGGTGTGGTTGAGTTTGTGGATATTGACCCAGCCATAGGTCTAACTTACGGTCATGTTTTTTTATAAAACACAGCCGTAGTGCAAACTAGCTGAATAGTCTACGATTGGATTTGGTGCTCGAGCCAGCTGTATATGTTAGTTACGGATGAGAAAAGATGAACTCCCAGCCGTAAAAAACAGATACGGCTGGGTAATGCATACAACCCAGCCGTAAAATGGTGTATATGGTTGGGTTTGTGGATATCGACCCAGCCGTAGATCAAACTTACGGCCAGGTTTTTTATAAAACCCAGCAGTAGCGCAAACTAGCTGAGTAGTCTACAGTTGGGTTTGGTGCTCGAGTCAGCCGTATATGTTAGTTACGGCTAGATTCTGTGGTATACCCAGCCGTAAATGATCCTGAATTTGTTTGATTTTTTCTAAATAAGTTGAGATTGAACACTGATACTCATTCATTGACGCTAAGAAGGAAATTTCGTAACATTTTTCATTGAAGGTAAGAACATTACAATAAAGGAAAAGACATAAAGTACAAAATAATGTTACATGATAAGTTAAGAACTAAGTTAAACATTGAAATACGAGTCTCTTTCCATCAAATCATCATAAAACTCTTGAATCCTGAATTTTTCTCCAAAGACATCCTTATAACGGGTCTTCGAAATTTCATAGCACAGTTGAAATGAGCTTAGTGAAGTTTTATTTTCTTCATTGTAGATAGTAGGATAAATCCTTCTTGTTTCCACCGTAATCGATCTAAAATTTTCACATCGACTATAGAGTAATTTGAATCTTTCCCTGATGCTTTGGTATGATCTTCCATTTCGATTGCCGTATAACGTGATAAAAATTATGAAGACACTGAATCAAAAATTATCTGAGGGTTGATCTAGGTGAATGTTTAAATCTCGATCATCATGTGTTGCGGTCGATTATGCGCGAGCTATGACAACATCTTCTCTAGTTGTGAACCTAGCAGTCATGGGTTTGTTTTTTTGGATTAAGAATAAATGAGAAGTAGTTGTTGAGAAGAGAAACAATTTGAGAGGAGAATTAGATATGAGGTGTGTTTCTTGAGAAGAAAATAGGGTGTGCTATATTTATAGATGAAAGACCCCAACAGTTGGAAATTTTGAAAAATCGAGTCGTTGGAAATCGTAGCTTTTCTAGAGAATTTAAGCTTTTACGGCTAGGAATTATCCTTGACGACCTAGTCGTAGTCATGCCCTAGGGTCACTTACGGATAGCTTAAATGCACAGACCTAGACGTAACCAAGACTCAGGGTCGCGTACGGCTAGGTCAATTCATAAAGTTAGCCGTAAACACTAAATGAGGTTTTTACGGTTGGGTTTTCTAATAATCCCAACCGTAAAACTGAAATAAATTCTATTGTTGCAAGTTTTATGAATAGGTTTGCTGGCCGTATTGTAAACTCAGGGTCACTTACGGCCAGCTTTGAAGATGAAGCTAGCTGTAAACCTGAAAGAATTGAAAGAATGACATATTACTGTTAGGTTTACAGGACTCAACCTAGTCGTAAGTGGTCCTGGATTTTTATTTTTTAACTAAATTTTGTGATGTTTTGCATTGTATTTGGAATCACACAATAAGAAAACCAATTATCATCCATTCAAACTAACTAAATATCCATAAATTCATATATCCAAACACAACTAAAAATCCATAAACTAAACAAAGTACTAACTAAATATCCATATCCACAACAACATAAGAAAACTTTCAACCTCGACCTCTTCCTATAGCTTTACCACAACCTCCACCTCGACCTTGACCTCTACCTCGACCTTGACCTCCACCTCGACTTTTACCTTGAGGTTGGTCTTGAACAATATCTTCATTTGAACCTAAGCTAGATGAAGAACCAGTGGGAGTACGAGTAGGTGTTTCATATCTACCAGATTCAGACCTATCTCTCTTGGAACCCCTCGTCTCTTCGTCATCGTTGTACCGATATAGATGTGCAAAGTCAGGGTCAACTAGTTTTTCAATCTTACCTCGCAGTCGTCTTTGATCGTCAAACCTCAACATCAAACCACCATCAATGCAACGACTCATGTCCTTCACCAACCACTTAGCTCGCTCGACCTATTTTGGAAAAACAAATTGTCCAAATTTTAAATATTTGTACAAAATTTGAAGAGAAAAAAATACAGTAAAAAATGTAATAGTTTACGTACCACCATAAGAAATCTCTCCTTCCAATAACTTGCTCCCTTCGATGAACTTGGATGATCCATAATCTTTTCAAAATATGGTACCGCTTCCGCATCTATATTGACCACAACAGGATGACCCCATCTGTTAAACCATGTCAAGTACTTATCCTCGGTTAGTTTTGTGCCACAAATGTGTTCATACCCACTCATATCAACTTGGTTGGGGGCTCGAATGAGACCCTTCCAATCGTCGTCAGAAGGGACAGGGTTGTAGACCATTCTAACATTATTAATCAAGAGCTTAGAGTTTCCCATGTCAACTTTAAAGACCTCAACCTCATCGAGAAGAATTCTCTGCACAACTTCAATTTGACGTAGAGTTCTACGAGGGTTGTAAATGACGTACCCTGTTGGATGATAGAGTGGTCCGTTATAGATCGACGCATCGGTAAATTCATGAGCATCACGACCATTTTCATCAATCCTGAGGTGCGGGTGAAACTCCACATCGTTAACAGTCAGAGTGTCCAATTGACCCCTCATCTTAACCATCCTACCCTTTTTTTCCTTATCCTGATTTCTTGTGAATGAATATCTGCTTTCAGTTGGAGTAGGGAAACGCCGATTCTTATCGTCCGTTAGTCTCGTCAAGGTAGGAAAATGGTCGTAAACCTATGACTGCACAAAAAAAGAATTTATATTAAAAATAAATCAAATTAAAAATTGAACAAACATTGAAAATAGTAAAACGAAAAATACCTGTAGAAGGCCAACATTCCCCGTAATTTGTGTTTGGTTCCACCTCGAAGCTTTACCGAGAGTATCAAGCAAGAAAGAGAGGGTTGTAGTTCCCCACGAGTACTCTGCTACCTTGTTGAACTCCGGATTGAGACTGAGATGTTGCAAGAGTTGTAGATAGTAAGCGTTCACCTTGTTACCCGTAAGATCGGGGAAAATGATGGTGCCAAGTGCGTACAACAAGTAAGTTCTAGCTGTATGTCTAACCCTTGCATCATCCATTTCCTTATCCTTGGATTTCTGGAACTTAGCCCTACTCAAGTTTATCTTTCTTGCCATACTTGGCGAAACCATTTCACCAGCCTTATTCTTCTTCCTTCTGTTGCCGAAGTCATTTTCTCCCTTTGGCGCTTCTCCCTTCTACCTCAAACTCTTCTTGGGCTTCCACCTTGTCCCATCCAAGACATTCTTCATCCAACTTAAAAAGATCTTCAAAAGAAAGAAGTTGTCGAAACTCTCATGCACGGATTTTCCATCAACTGACAAGCTTATAATTTGGAGGGCATCGTCTGGAGTGATAGTTATCTCACCTACCGGAAGATGAAAAGTATTTGTCTCGGGAAAATACCTCTCCCTGAAAGAGAAAACTGTAACAACATTGTACTGCTTCTGACATGTGGCTATTGCAGGCCATAATCCCGAAGCTTGTACAAGAGCTACCACCGATAAGCTCTCGCTTTCCAATGGCCAAAAACTCGCCCTTTGGTGTTTGAGTTTCCGGACCGCTGTGGTATGGTCCTACATAAACAATGGAATAAACATTAATAATAATACATAAAGATTTATCTTTAGATTAAATTAGATTATTACCAACGCCGAACAGACCCTTGCCTCCCATGAATGTTGATAACCAAATAAGATGAAATATTTATCATTTGGATCACCCCAAGGTCTTCCATTCTCCTTGTCGGGCAAAAAAACCATGTTGTTAATAACTTGAGATGCTGTAAGAGGAGATGACTTCTTCTCTTTCACTTTTCCTTTCCCTTTAGCATCGGAGGGACCAACCAATTGACCAACACTTGTATCGCACCTATGTTCTTCCGCAATCTCATGTTGTTGTCGTTGTTGAGAAAGCACAAATGCACGTTCAGTTACCTCTTCACTTGGTTCACTAATAATAAGGGCACCTGGTTTCCTTTTGGCTGCAGCCAAATTTTTCTTGTGACGAGGGGTTGAAGTCGGGTCAGCTCTTGGTGTTACCTCTTGCGTTCTCCTCTTTTCTTGTCCTTCTGTCGTCTAAGAAAAATTAAAAAGGCATGATCAATACATATAACAAGAAAACATAGTTAAAAATATAAAAATCCAAAAACTTGACAATTCAAAATAGGAAACTCAGGGTCATTTACGGATGGGAAATGCTACTTATGGTTGGGTTGAAAATGTTTACGGCTGGCTTTCCCTAGCACTGACCTAGCCGTAAAATTTTAAAAAAATTTAAACACAAGTTCAGGCTCTCTTACGACTAGGAAAAGGTATTTACGGTTGGGTAAAGTTACTCGACGGTTTACTTTTCCAAGCACTGACCTAGCCGTAAACAATAACAAAAATCTCAACCCCAACTCAGGGTCATTTACGGCAAGGAAAAGCTATTTACGGCTACAAAGTGTTACACTACGGCTGGCTTTTCCATGCATCGACATAGCCGTAATTACTACTTACGGTTAGGAATGTTAAATTTCCTAACCATAAACAAAAGACTTACATTGATTTACGACTGGGAGTTCATAACTTCCCAGACGTAAGTTGTAATAAATCAGGTTTACGGCTGGGAGTTCATCTTTTCCCAACCGTATATATGTTTTTACGGATAGGAAATCAACATTTCCTAGTCGTATGCAGTTAGAAACTATTTTTATAACCTTAAATCTAACAAATGTACCCTAATTAACCACTAATATTGATAAACAAAGGATGGGGTTTTCGATTCATACCTTAAGCGAGCCATTTTTGGTGGATTAATAGAAGGTTCTTCTTCTTGTTCGTTGTTTGATTGATGGGGTGGCTCTTCGGGTGCAGAAGAACTTGAATCATTGTCTGCTAGTTGATTTCTTCTTCTATGTAAATTGACTGCTTGCTTTGCTTGCTTGGACCTCATGATGTTCGTTTTATAGAAAAGAGTTTAATCGTCGATGAATAATTGTTAGAATCGTCGATGAATAAATGAAGAACAATGGAGAAGATGGAAGATACGACTGAGAAGAAAAGAGGAGGAGGAGAATAGAAAATGAAAAGTTTAATTAGATTTAGTTTTTTTTTTCTTTTGTATTAGATTTAGGGTTGTTATTAAGGGATGATATTTTTAACCTTTGACATGGCTATTGGGTCATCCCATATCTCCATTTAGGACACATTAATCCACTGTAGCCCTCATAAAAAAAGCCGGCAGCCCTAATAATAAGGTTTTTTAAAAAAGAAAAAGAAAAGAAGAAGATTTCCTGATATTCGGCCTAATGCACATTTCAGGTTCTGCGGTAGAGAGTTAGCATGTGAAAACAAAGTGATACGGGCCTTTGTTAGTGTTCATGTGGACAGCAAGGTTTATAGAGCACTTCGAAGAGAACTTTGTTCATAGAGGCAAATAGTCAAAGATTTACTCAAGCCAGGGGGGCGAATCTCGGATCCAACTAGTGCTAAATTCCTTCATCAACATACGAATACATGCGGCTTCTGAAAGACATAACATCTCAATAAGCAGTCTCAGAAAGTTAAACTAAAAGAACAATACTAGTTTTGTCTTGTGTCAAATTTGTTTATTGAAATTCATTCATATATGCTGATTGCTGAAGCCTGAAAAAGGCTTCCCACCTATACACAATGAATATAAGTTGAGGGTGATTAGTCAACTAGTCAGTTAGCACAAACAGACTCCTATCGCTATAAATAGTCGAAATCCAATAATTTTGCGGACTCCAACACTCCAGCTAATAAGAAAAGCAAAATATTTTATAGTCCAAGGCAATGAGTAGTGGAGCCAAACTCAAGCCATTATAAGATAAAACCAACTGAAAGTAACTGTCAATCAGTAAAACTACCCTAAGCTAGCTAGAGTACCGGTGGTGGCATACTCGTATCTACATATAAGAGTGTAATGTTTGTACCCCTCTTTGAACGGACCATCAAGCTTGAATTAGTTAGCAACCCATTATATATGGCCCTTACCATGTAATAGCTTGTAGCGATAGACCAGGCTTGGCCGAGTAAACTATATCTGTTTTGAAATGCAAATTAAAAATGAAAAGTTAATATATATAATGGTAGGTAAAAATATCTATATACACTTTTACTAATAAAAGAAAGAAAATTTAAACTAATTTCATTTTATTTCTAACTTTTTTTTTTTTTTACTATTGATTGTGAGAAACAAAATTCTTTTCTTCTTCTCTTTTTCTTGACTACCGATTGTGTGAAAAAAAAATTCTCGTGAAAATTTCAAAATCAATATCGTTAATCGCCGTACCAAATCATCGTCGATATTTCAATCTAAAGGTGGCTCGACAGAAACAAACAAGCCGTCAATCTGAAAATAGTAATTGGCCAAATTTTGTGGAGAGAATAAGAAACAGAGAGATTGTTGAAGAACATAGTGAAGAAGATGAAGAACACGAAGAACACAAAGATGATGATCTAGATACGGAGACTGATTCTGAAAATCAGCCTCTCCAGAACTATCTAATGGCTCTAATAAGGTAAGGGTTTACCATTATTTGTGTTTATATTGCTTGAATTGAATGAAATCGTCACTAGAATTTCTAAGGTTTTCGTTGAATTTGTAAGAATTGGTAGTTTCGTATAGGTTTAAACTCCCGATTATGAAAGAATTCATCATTTCTCAAGCACATCGACTATAATCGGTAGTTAGATTTAGTCATTAACTACCGATTGTCTTTCTGTACCAAAATTTAGGCTTAATCGGTAGTTAATTTTTTAATCTAACTACCGATTATATTAGATGGTATAGATGTAGAGGAATATAGTTTTGAATCAATCGGTAGTTTCGTATAGGTTTAAAATCCCGATTATGAAAGAATTCATCATTCCTCAAGCACATCGACTATAATCGGTAGTTATATTTAGTCATTAACTACCGATTGTCTTTCTGTACCAAAATTTAGGCTTAATCAGTACTTAATTTTTTTTTTATCTAACTACCGATTATATTAGATGGTTTCAATCGGTAGATATGTAGTAGCTGTTAACTTCCGATTAAAATATTTTGAAATTGAAAAAATGTTAGGGTTACATCATAATCGGTATCTATGTCTGATTATTGTCTCTCGATTATATTTTCCTTAAAACTTTTGATTTCTCTTTACCTAATCGGTAGATAGGTTTTGTACTTGATTTCCGATTGTTTTGTAATCGTTTGTTATTGTGTTTATTTGACTACCGATTATATGTGTGTCCAGAGCTTAGAGTTTTCTGATCCAATTTTTATGCATAATCGGGAGATAATCTAGGACCGGAGCTACCGATTATGAACAATCGGTTGTTAGTTTGTTTATTTGACTACCGATTATATGGGTGTCCATAGCTTAGACTTTTATGACCCAAAATTGTTACATAATCGGGAGATAATCTAGGACCCGAACTACCGATTATGAACAATCGTTTGTTAGTTTGTTTATTTGACTACCAATTATATGTGTGTTCATAGCTTATACTTTTATGACCCAAAATTGTTGCATAATCAGGAGATAATCTAGGACCCGAGCTACCGATTATGAACAATCGGTTGATTTTTATGTACTTTTTTCCTACCGATTATATAGTGATTAAACGGTGTCTTACGAGCTAATTGTTATTTATATATTTTTTTTTAGGGAAAGACGAGCTAAGCAAGCCCAAGATACAATTGTTTCGGGGCCTCGTCGTGAAGGCGGTAAGAAAGTAACAGCTAGTGCAAGAAGAGAAAAGAGCGCTAGCGGAACCTATATCACCGAAGGAACTCAACCAAGTTTACAACCAAGTGTTCCAAGAGTTAGAAACCAAGAAGAAGGAGAACCAAGTGCTCCACAAGTTAGAAACCAAGAAGAAAGAGAACCAAGTGCTACACAAGGAGAAGGACAAGGTACAAAGAAGGTAATTAAGAAGAAAGGAGGACACCAAGGCCCCGCCTCTTTGAAGATTAAGGGTATTTTAGCAGGCCAAATTCCTGAGTTACCAATAGATATCTGTTATTTGGATACAAAGACTCATGGGCCAAAGAAATTTATTCGACTGAGGTAATAATTATAAAACACCATTCTTAAGCTATTTATTTTATTCGTAGAAGTGTTAACGTCTATTCTAATTATTTTATAATTCGTCGTGTATATTAGGTTCATTCTCATGGTTCGTCTACTCAAACCTACAGCTGCACCAAGAAAAATGAAAGACTGGCCGTTAGATGGTGAGTGTGAAAGGCTCAAGCAAATTATTTATTACTCGGGGTTATCTACTGCTGCCGAGAATTCAATGTTAGAGCATGACCGGGTGTAAATATCAGCCTTCCTGGAGAGAATGTATCCTGAGAACGACACCTTCCAGATGCCGTTTGGAGAGATGACGATCATCCCAAATGATGTGGCGCAGATTCTTAGTCTCGCTGACCATGGTACAACCGTCAAGTTTGATTACGTAAAGCAGTTAAGCTGGGAACAACTTTATTTTTACACTTAGAAGTGCCTTGGTTGGGATCGAGCGACATCCAACATTGAGTTCAACCGGTGCTTTCGTTCCAAAACTAGACAGTTCAGCATGGTCCACTTGATGAATATGTTCAAAGGCACCAAGGATAAAGAAGAAATGAATCCATAGTTTAGCAACGACGAAGTGAATGCTGAAGCCACTGCATATCTCCTATGTGTTTTGGGATGTGTCATTTTCCCCAATTGTAATGGAAAACGGGTCGACGTCAACCTTCTACAACTATTGCATCCTCTCAATAAAGTTCGTGATTACTCGTGGGGCACCGCATGCCATGCGTTCTTGATGGAAGAGTTAAGAAAGGTATCGAGGGAATCAACTAGCCAAATTTCCGGGAATGTGAGCCTACTACAGGTATTTTGGTAACTCTATTTATGCTTTGATTGTTATTTATTTTTTCTTTTTTAAGAATCAATTTTCTCATACTTGGTTTGATATGTACACTAGACATGGATCTATGATCACTTCTCGTTCCTCGATTTGGCCAAAGAGAACCCGATATGACAGAAAAAAACACCCAGAGGAACAAAATACATCTTCGAAAATAACCGTTCAAGGTCTAAGGAGCAACAATGGATTTCTTTGAGGATGAAATTAGACTTGATGACGTCCAAAGATGTATGCTTTAATTCATACAAGGAAGACCGAGATAATGGACATATAGCGGGAAAGTCTGAGTTGTCGTTTTACTATGGACCCTTGTGGAACCCCATAGGATATGTTATGTATAATGCCTCTAGGGTGATGCGTAAACTCGTTTATGTACAAGAAAAACCTTGAAGTCACATGCGTGGCAAGTTCAAATTGGACGTGGAGAATTGTGTATGTGGTAAGGACTCTATCACAGTAGTTTACTCTGGTAACCCATCCGTTGAAGATTGGAATAACAGGATACAATATTTGATCAACGATGGGATACCTGTCAACCGAGGTGATGGAGTAGATCCAGGCTATATGGAATGATACCGAGAGCATTCTCATCTTCATGTGATCCGTGAAGATAAATGAAAGACCACCAAGGTTTCCGATTATACTTATATCATCAAAGACAAACCTTCTGGTTATGAAAGGCTGGTACGTAATGTTCTTTCCTTTTGATTTTAATATTACGGCTCAATATTTTAGATAATAATCGTTTGGTTATTATTGCATAAAAACAGAAAAATAGGCTTGCGTTTTTCTCCAAGAAGATTGTTGGGTGTATAAAGGCGGGAGTGCCTTTATCAATTGAGAAGCTGAAAGAGCATAAAAACCTAATGGATAACATTGATAATGAAGCTTATGCAAGTATGTTTGGGGAGAAAGCTTTGAAGCCTAAGAGGCTAGCATCAAAGTCTAGTAAAAGATTTTGTGGTTCATCGAGTGCTGATGGTGAAGCCAATGTCCCTGGTGCTCGTCGTCCTCGTACTAAAACCAAAAAATCTAGAAATTAGATTGTGGTTGTCTTGTCAGAGAACATCATTTTCAGTTGATTTGCAAGAAACTTGTTTAATCTTCTAACATTATGTTTACTTTATGGATGATGAATGAATTACTTTATTGATGATGAATGGATTTTAGTTTTTTTTTGTGAATTATCGATTGATTTGCAAGAGACTCACTTTTAATAAGTAACTTTGTTGAAATTTTACATTACAATCGGTAGATAAGTGGTTTGCATCACCTACCGATTAAGTTTGTTGATCCACAATCGGATGATAATTATCTACCGATTACACCTGCTAATCTTAAATCGGTTGATAATTATCTACCGATTACACTTGCTGATGGAACTGCTTGGTTTCCGGACACATTTTACATTATAATCGGTAGTAAATAAAGTTTCATATACTACCGTTATGGAGTATGCAAATGTTGGAAATTTGATAATTTTTTGAATTTTGAATTTGGGGCGGTAGTAAATAAATTTTTTTAGATTACCGATTATGGAGTATGAATATTTTCAAAATTTGATAAATTTTTTAATTTCGGATTTGGGGGGACATCTATAATCGATAGTTAATAAAGTTTCATAGACTACCGATTATGGAGTATGCAAATGTTGGAAATTTGATAAATTTTTCAATTTTGAATTTAGGGCAACATCTACAATCGGTAGTAAATACATTTTCTTAGACTACCGATTATGGAGTATGAAAATTTTCGAAATTTGATAAATTTTTCAATTTCGAATATGGGGCACCATCTATAATCGTAGTAAATAAAGTTTCATAGACTACCGATTATGGAGTATGCAAATGTTGGAAATTTAATAAAATTTTCAAATTTGAATTTGAGGCAACATATACAATCGGTAGTAAATAAATTTTCTTAGAATACCGATTATACCTGTTGAGTACAATCGGGTGTTAATTATGTACCGATTAAGATGATGGAACTGATTGGTTTCTGGACACATTTTACATTACAATCGGTAGTAAATACATTTTATTAGACTGTCGATTATGGATTATGAAAAAAATTCAATTTCGAATTTGGGGCAATATCTATAATCGGTAGTAAATAAAGTTTCATAGACTACCGATTGTATAAATTGGAAGGTAATGGTGATCCCAATACTTCCGATTGTTTATATTCGTATGAACTTAGTGTACATATTTTCTGTACACCCTTGTTACACCAGGTCTCAACAACTCTTTTTTTTTTTGAAAAAAAAAGTCGTTGGGACTCTAATCTATATAAGGAGGGTGACCTCTTCTCATTTATGCACCTCCAATACATTTTAACTCTCCAACATCGAAGTAATCATCTTCAAGATTAATGGCTCAATCGTTCACGGTAAAAGAAGATTTATCGCTATGTAGGCGCTAGGTGCAATTTTATCCGAGACGAGGAGAAGAACATAGAAAGATGTAATGAGTATGAGTTATTTGGAGAGCATTCACGAAATTTTTTACGTTGACACCGGTAACCCCAATAACCGTAATAGAGCTAATCTTTTTTGTCAATTTAATTGCATAACCAGAGAAGTTTATCCATTTGTGAATTTAACTTATCTTGTCAATCAATATCGTTTGAGGGGTGAAACTAATGATGAAGTTATAGCGAGATATCTCGAGGAATGGCGACGACGGAAACAATCAAATTTCCGTTACGAAGCTCATTTTAATATCCTTAAGGTGATGGACAGATTCAACCCATTTAAGGTTCGTCCACGCCGCTTAAGGTGAAGGGAATTCTCCAAGACAGAATATGAATCACGGAATATTTACCATGGATACATAATCGGTAGTTAAAATATACTATTATCTACCGATTATAGTCTCTGTAGTAACTTTTTGATAATATTATGATGATACAACTCTCTATGTAGGGAAGATGGGTTTTCTTGTTTGATTTTTTAGTATAATCGGAAGTTATTGTTGTCATATATCTACAGATTGTCTCACTTGATTTTAACTTGATTTCATGTTGACAATATTCAAGATAATCGGAAATACAATGTCATTATCTACTTCTGATTGTTCAAATCGAAAGATAATGGTGATCCCGATACTTCCGATTGTACAATATAATGTTGTCAGAAACTTTCTCAATGTTACACAATAACGATAACACAAAAAACATAACAATGTTCAAAATACATGTTCAACTAAAATACTCACCATCCTCGGTCAAATCAATTGGGTCCTTGGCTTAGTTTGTTAAACGATCTCAACGCTCCATGTTGGACTCGTATTGCTTCAACCACTCCTTGCAATGGTTAGTTGAGAAGTAATCCGACCACCTACTCAATGGAGATAATGGACAATCTTCCGTTAACCTTAAACCGATAAAATGATTGCTATTAAACCATGCCATAATGATTCGTCTATCCTTGGCCAACTCATCACAAACCGTCCTTGTGGGTGTAAATGTAACACTCACTCCTAAATAAGGAAGACATAAATAATGTACCACGCAGTTCAAAACATTCGTTAAAAGATACCTACATTTCGGCATTACCATCCAATACTTGGACCCGATTGTCTTCAATCTCTTTCGGCATTTTACACGAGTATATAACTCTTTGAACTCTTGTTCTCTAACATGTCTATCTCATTCTCTTATCATTTCATTATAGAATTCCTTATCCTCCAATAGTTGGGCGGCCATCTTATTTCTTAAATATTTCCATGGGTGTTATTCTCGGTAACGGCTTCACTAAAGTCTCCTATTTTTTTCAAAGAAACGTGAAAACCACAGTTGTCATCCCCATCGACATTGTCGATGGATAAAACAAATGGTATAATAAGTAGAGGGAGTTGTTTCAAATACTCATTGTATATTATATACGTACCTCGATTTGGTCTTTCGTGTATAGGTTGGGTTTGACTTACTTGAGAAGGAATCATATAGACATTAGGTTTTACTTGTAATGAGCTTGGTCCACCTTGATTCTTCCTAGGACGACCCCTTTTTCTTATAGTCGACACATCTTGATACTCAGCTTCAGTATGCTCATGCCTAGAAAGCTCTCGTTGACTAGATAACCATTCCTTCAACTCTTTTCTTTGAATTGACCTTGGCTTTTCGGTATTCTTCCTACTCATCGTCTTTTCTTTCATTGGTTCTTCAACATTAGCAACTCTAAACATTTTCCATACTTTACCTTCCTTACCGTCGGGATTACTGAAGATAATCTTAAATGGGCCTCCAATCTTCTTTGAATTACCTCGGTATTTCCTCTTCGTCTTCTTTACGTATTTACGATCCTTTACCACGTAACTCTTTCGCTCGCCACCTCTCTCACAAATCATTTCAAATCGATCGACCCTCACACAATATTTTGAACTACAACGCACATCTTCTCTTTTTCCTTTTTGATAAGTCATTCCTTTGCCTCCCCCTTACTTCCAAATGACTTACTGCGCATATAAAAAAACAAATATCATAAGCCTAACCTTGTAACATACATTCTTAGAAAAAGACAAGAGTGGGTAGGTAGCATACCAAATAATTTGCATAGTATAGAGAAGTATCAGGACCCTCATATGAAACATGATTAACCGATTCAACAATCTACATAAAATAGCAGTGAGTTAGACAACAACAATTAATAGATAATTATTTTCGTACTACTGCTTAACGACAATCGGTAGTTAATTATATCCCCGTACTACCGATTAACAACAATCGGTAGTTAATTATGTTCTTGTACTACCGATTATAGAAAGAAATCAAGACAAGTTCTATACACAAAAACAAGTATAATTTGAGGCTTAATTTGTTAAAAAAACAACCGATTACAATGGAATCGGTAGATAAATTTGATCTTTAAACTACCGATTACAAAGTGCAAAATTTTTAAGTTTAATTCAATTCTGGATACAATCACAATCGCTAGATATGTGATTTTACAAACTACCGATTCTAAATCGATAGATAAAAAATTTCATCCACTACCAATTGTAAAAGATGAAGAGTTAGAAATTTTACAAGTTGGGAAAAATTCATTTTTGGGGCGACAACTATAATCGGTAGATAATAATTATTCCTAAACTATCGATTATGAAATCAAAACTCGAACAAAATTCAATTTAGGAAATATTTTTAATCGGTAGTAATCATTCTTCACGAGACTAACGATTATACCATAATTTTGGAATAGGCGTGTGTAATCTGTAGATATGGTACTCCATTATCTACCGATTCTGGAACATTCATGGCATTAAATGCATGCAAAAATAAACTTTTTTTGTTACCGATCACATACAAACGCATACAAAATGGGTTTTTGAGCTTCTTAACACGATACCTGATTGTTTGATGCATTATTATTTTTATTTTGATGTGATTCATCGTTTTCTCTCGTTAAATCGTCGTCTAGGGTTTCTTCCACACCAAAATTTGGATCATCCAATAAATATCCCAAATCGTCATCTCTAAACGTCATTGAACCTTTAATATTATATTCTTCATGATGTTTCTTACCTTCCTCCTCATACTCATCCACTTTTGTTATTGATATTAGGTAAAACCTTATTTTTCCAAATTTCTTCTTCTTCTTATTCTTCTCTAACACACTCTCTATTTCTTTTCTAAAATTATAACTTAAATAATTTTCTAACACTAACTATAATCAAAGTTAACTAACTAATTAATCAACATTAATACTAATTAAACAAAGACAAATTAGTCATTAAAGAAAATATATGAGTAAGGGGTGTGTTGATATTACTTCTTAGTGACCTTATTCTGTTTTATAAGTCGCCCTAAATTTTTTTCTAGATCACACTCAAAAGTGCGAGGATAAAAATTCCATTTTAGACACACCTAACCTCTCCCCAAAACCAAAGTCCAAACCAACCGCATTGTTGAGAGAACATGACATCTCTCTTTGTAGCATTAACAATACCAAATACCACCTCTGAATAGGAATAATATTACAAAAGCATCAAAAACCCATGTGAAAAAACACATTAAGAAACAAAAAACAATTATCCTCTATTGAGTTTGCAATCAACTCAAGATAGAATATATATAGCCATTACCACCCTTTTGCAATAATTTCCTCGATTCTCTTTTCAATATACTTGGGTTCTAAGCTACCCTTTAAATACCCTCTGGCAGCTAAGAGATTCAAGAGAAAAGAGAAAAGAGAAGAAAATATGGAGATAGAATCAGCGAAGTGTGAGTGTTGTGGGTTAAAAGAAGACTGCACAGAAGAATACATCAATGAAGTAAAATCAAAATTTGAAGGAAAATGGTTGTGTGGTTTATGTGCTGAAGCTGTTAGAGATGAAGTTATAAGGTCATCATCATCTTCACGGAATAAGAACAAACAATCATCTTCTTCTACTTCAAGTTCAACTAGTATTTTAGTGGATGATGCTGTTAAAGCTCACAAGTCATTTTGTAGAAAATTCAAATCAAATCCTGCTGTTAGAGTTGCTGATGGAATGAGACAAATGCTAATTAGAAGAAGGTCAGGAGATTTATTAACTCCACCACCTTCGTCCTCGTCATCGTCTTCTTCATCATCTAAAAAATATACTAGATCTACTAGTACTTCTCAAGTAGGAGATAACTCATCTTACTCATTTTACTAGTTTGGATACTTATAATAATTATAGTATTTTTTTTTCATGATCATTAAGGATATAATCAAAATTTTCATAAGCAGTATAGTGCAATCAATATATACCTTTTTTCGTGACATGAATTGGTATAATTTCTTTCATTCATTATAATCAAGTTATGAGTTTGCCTTTTTTTTTCAGTGTTGCCTAAACTCTTAATTTCTTAATTGGCCAAGATGATATTTTTCAAAACCAAGAAAATCAAGAAACAGATCTTCCCATTCGCTTATGATTATTATTACAAATGCAACTGAAAACATAAAAATTCAGCTGCATATACTTATGTACTCAATTATTATCATCCACCCTATTATTTTTTCTCATTAGTATAATTTGCCCATATTTTTATAAAGCGAAAGAAAATAATATTTCCACCCAAAAACCGATGACAGTATATGTTGCTAGTTACTGTTATACCATCTTTGTAACTGTGATGTTGAGCAAACAAGAGATTGCTATTCTAGGATCCGTGGAGCAGTAAGAACATTGAACGATGACGACTAGAATGGAAAACTTCCTAGATGTTTTGACTTCTTTAACCACTTTGAATTATCTAATTTTTGAGCTTTCCAACTAGAATGAATCAACCAACTTCATGAGAAATATGAGCTTAGATTGAGGCAATTGAATTAGCCATCATGAACCTCTATTGAAAGAAACAAGAAGTGAAGGATAACTGGACCTCTCTTTAGTTTGTAACACTTATGCCTCCCTCCTTGCGCCTTGATATATATTTTAACCTCTCATTTCAAAACTGGAACTTCGGTACATAAATTTGGCCAGCTCATTAAACAGCAGAAGATTGTTATCAGTAAGGCAGTAACTATAGTTGGATACTTGGACTTGACCTCAGGCATTATGAGCAGGATGCAGTCCTAAGGTGAGCTCATTACTCAAACAAGCAAAAAAAGGAACCTCAAGCCCTAGCCTCCAAAAAGTAGGAGCAACCGTCAATGTATGGTGTACAAAGGTGCTCCCGCAGTTGTACTATGGTGAACTTTCGCAACCAGGCATTTGGATATGAATATGATTTCTTACTCCATCATATTGAAGCTGTTGATATGCCTTGAATCATTTGTTTGCCGGAATACTACGGGAGTCCGAGGGGCAGAGCCCCTCGGCGGTGGTCTCGCTGACCGGTCAGCGAGTCAGGGGTCCAGGGGGCGACGCTTTCTAGTCGAATTAGGGTTTATTTCTTTGCCCTATATATATGCATACGTTGTACCTAGAGTAAGTATCTTTGGTATTCTGTTCAGCAATAAAACTCTGGTTTCTCTGCCGTGGAGGTAGCTAACGTAACAGTTAGTGAACCACGTTAAATCCCTGTGTTCTTTATCTGTTTATCGTTCTCGTTTGATCTCTCGTTATAACAGAAGCTATCCCCGAGCACTAGGATGTCCATTTCTCAACTCCGATGCTTAGTCTTGCACCATAAGACCAATAACCATGAAACCAATGGCGAACAAGAAATGAACTCTTGCTAAAAAGGCCCATAAAAAGTCAAGTCAAAGTTGACATTTGGTCAACCCATCGGATTTGTATCCAAAAAGTAAATGTTCTATTTCAGGAATGAAATTTTTATATTCACTGTCCGTTTTAAATATGACCGTTGGATAATTTGAAATTCAAATTGCCTTTTTCTTATTCTTGAATTAAAACCTTATTCTCTGAAATATCAGGCATAAAGAGACAGAGAAAATCAGTAGAGAGAAGCAAAGAAGAAGCCATGAAGACTGGTCTAACATCATCATCGTCATCATCTTCAGGCACAAGATCAAGCACAACAATCGAAGATAGAGATAGCTGTTATTTTCTAGGATGTAGAAAAGATACAAATTGTGATTGTGAGATTTGTGTAGCAAGTATTAATGCTACTCTTGATCTAATGCCAATGAGCATTCAAAAGAGTTCTTTATCAAAAATATATGCATCATCATCATCAAAATTAAGATCTTCTTTAGAAAGAACCCCAATCTCTTATAATCAATCGATTTTATCAACACCCAAACAAGGTAGTAGTATTCAACCGATTCTGATAACCCCACCTCTTAAATCTACAGCTAAATCCTTTCCTTCATTTGAGAAACCAATCAAAAAAGTTGGGAAGAAATCTTGGGTTTCAAGGTTTAGTCTTTGGAAGATATTTGTGGGTTTTTGTTTGATTTTTGCGGTTGATTCTGGGTTTTCTTGGTTAGTTTCGGAGATTTTGCAACCAACGTTGTCACCGGAGACTGTGAATTATATTGGGAAACAATCTTGGGTTGGCCGTGATTTGAATGATAGGTTAGGGTTTTTACAGAGAAAGCTTGGTGAAGCTGTTTCAGGAAAGATATCAAGTTGCAGATCTAAAGACTCTATTTGGGAATTGAATCAGGTAACAAAGAAATTCTCTTTTATTTTGCAGATTTTTCATTGATACCCGAATTGGTTTGATTTGTAAAATAACAAAATTAATGGAAACTTGACTGCAGGAGGACTCGCTGGTAGTTTCTCGGTGTAAACTCTATGAATCTATGGCTGAAGAAGTGAGCATCTGGGGATGGCCACTGCAAACTGCAGGAGTGCTTTCAACTGGGTATTCTTCTCGATCAGTCACCATTCTATCCGGCAGAGTAACAGAGGTAAAGTCCTATGGTTTTCATTTGTTACCCCCTTTTAACTGTCGGATAAGTTTGTCCAAGTATCTCAACTCGTGATTGATATTCTTATTTCTTTCTGTGAACTAGTGGCCTAATGGAAAATTAGGGTATTTGTTGCGAAATTCAAACAGTTCAACATGGTTACTTCAGAGAATGAGTGCATCAGCTGTGCATTTGGGTTCAAATACTTGGGCACTTGAATATAGACGAAGCTCTATACTGGAGAATTCAAGACTTCTTTTTACAGCAATGGAGTTTTTGAAGATGAGACTTGCAAGAGTTGTTGCAGAAATTGAGCAGCAGTTTTCGGTGGTACCATCTTCATTTGTCCAGCAGGAATACAGTACTCATTCAGAAGTCTGCTCCAGTCACCCAACTTAGTTTGTTATCCTTGACAGATGCAATATTCAAGCTGAAATATTTCTAAAACAACATACATGCAGAGATCTCATCTCTTATGAGAATTTCACCTTCTTTTGTTTTTTGTTGACTGAATATTTGTTGGTTTAACTCCAATTGTTCTGAACTTTATAATGATGAAGTTCTTGCAAGTTTAATGTTTACTCACCGTGACTTTGTAGATATCAAACTTCGTTCTTTTATGTCTTATCCGCAAAACCTTTTCTTCCATTCAAGTTACCACTATCGGCACAAGTGGTAACTTAACCATTCAAGGAACTAGAAACCTAAAGGGACCAACCCCTTGTTTACAAAGGCTACAAGTTGTTGGAATCTTGCAACAATGAACAACAACGTTAAATGTATCAAAATAATATATATAAAGAACTGAATTAAAACAACTCTACCACGGACAACTACGAGGGTAGAATCATAGGTTCAACAAGTTGTCCTTAACACATTAGTTCGTGGGTATACTCGAGAAGAGCAATGTTAAACCCCAACGTGCGAAGATGTTTCCAGGATAAGACTGCCCGATATAGCTTGTATTAGCACAATACAAACTACCCACTCTAGAACTTAGCAACAGGGAAGGAAGGGAAATAAACAATCAAAAACGTAAAACAAAGTGAGAAGATGGTGAAAAGAAGACAGGATAGTAGCCGCTTCTGAGATAGATTTTAACTTTGAAAACGTTTTGTATTTATAAGAGAAAAGAAACCTTTAGGGTTTTGGAAACCGTTAGGGTTTAAGATTTCTTATAAGATAATAGATCATGGATGATGTCTAATTCGTAGGCCCAATACATAGGTTAGCCCATTACATAAGTTAGCCCATGTATTGTTTACCCACCCCATTCCACCCTAAGTGGACATCCTTCTCTAGAATACCCAATGTGGGATTAAACTAAAGAGTTTCATTCACTCAAGAAAATGAGTGAGCATCTAAGACCTAAACCATTTAGTTTAAAACTCATTTTTCTCCAACAATCCCCCACATGAATGAAATCTCGGTAAAAACGAAAAAATCAAAATGCGGAAAATACCATATAGGCAAAGGTGTCCATCAGGTCTTGAACCTTTACTTAGTGAGAAGTTACCGAAACTACTTGCTAGAGACAGTGAACGCGATGTCTTGAACTGCTAGCGTTTGATGCAATTTGCGATAACAGCCACGCATGATATCCTCCTGGCGTTGCTAAGTTCGTGCAGTTGTGTCCATTTTGGCCCTGGACGTATCCCGTTTCTCAGAATGTTCTAAAGAATTCGCTCAAATTCTTATAGGAAGCGGCCCACTTCCTCATTCAGATATGTGAGTTCTATCAAGAGTGTTACTGCTACACCCCACTTCAATCTAAAATTGAAACTATAGAACTCATTAAGACTTCTTAAAAGTCATACTTCACATGCAGTCACACTATCACAACAATGCACCATAGGGAGGGACAGAGAATGTAATTCTCTTGATAGTGCATACCTTTAATTACCACAAATTAGTTGTCTCATTGAACCTTGATCTTGGGATCTCCAGTCACTAAGTTTGAGTGTCCTTCATGGCAATTTTATTTCTTGAGCTTAAGTCCCATCCCCCTCGATGCAATGACAAGCTATCTCTCTAGATTATCCTTTCGTCAAAGGATCCACTGATTTTTCTCTTGACTTCACTAAGTCTACAAAAATCACTTCATTAGAGAGTAGTTGTCTTACCGAATTAGCCGCCTTCTCTTAGTTTGTCTAGACTTTTCAATTGCTCATTTACTTTAGACTCACATAGTCAATTGAGTTTCAGCAATGGTGGCCACAGGCTTCGGTCACATAGAATGTCTTCTAAGAAGCATCTTAATAGCCATTCGGCTTTCTCTCGTGCTTGAATTAAAGCGCGCAAACTTTGATTTCTTCAAAAATCAAGTTCATCATGTCTGTTTTAAGGACTTCCTTAGACATACACTCCTTAAGAAGGTACACACATAGGCTAAGAATCTCCAAAGCCTGAAATCACAACATCTATTAAGGTTAGTCCAATATGTATCATGCACATACACAATTTTAAATGTACCTCAAGTACTGTAAATTTCTGATTAGATCATCCCACTAATTCTTCTGGGGTCACAAATGTATTTGTACACCGAATGCACTGCACATTTACAACACACATTAAACGTATCGAGTTTGACAAAGACCATTTCCGTCAGAATTTCTCATGGTTCCAATGATCCTTTAGATCATGCGTGTCTACAACAATTTAGCCTTTCAGTCAAATCACAAAAATTACATGTTATCTAGTGGTTGTAAAGCATATAAAGGCATAAACAAGATACATGTACCACTTACTAGTAGTGTCATTACATCTTCCTCAAAAGATTAGTGTCCTATATATATATATATCACATATTTGAAATTAAATATGTACCTCAAGCATCCCAATTTTCTGGTCCTTTGATCAGAGCAACCCAGTAATTATCCAAGATAAACTGGGAAACATGCACACCTATTCTACAATACACATTTGACATAAACTATATCATCAAAATTTGATTTTGGTTCTTTCTGATCCTTTAGACCACTTCAACAACATATTAGTTTCCTGTCAAACTTTAAACAACAAAAAATTGTTAGTAGTTGTAAAACACGTAACAAAGGCATGCTTAACATATGCACTGATTTGCTAAAAAAAAAATCAACTCTTCATTCTCACCTTAGACCCCCCACAATTGAGGTCTACAGGGTAGGTTGTTTACCTGTAACAACTGTTATAAGGTCAAAACAATCCAACCCAAGAATAACACATATAGCCTTAATAAAATTGGCAATTGGTTTTTCTTTAACATTGAATTCGGCAAGGAATGTGGGTAACTATCTCTCCGACGAAGGCTTTAGCAGCAACAACACCGAGGGCGGTACTCATATAGCTCAAATAAGCAACAGGGCTAAGCAATGCAGCTGATCTCAACTTGTCAACAACTCGACTACCACTCCCTTGAGAGAGTGATGTGAATGCCACCAATGTTCTGAAAGAATGTCCAACATAATGAACTTTTTGCCATGTTTGTTTGTACACGAAATCAAATGTAGCTAGAAGATAAAATTCTACTGTATCATCCCATGACCAATTCCAGTAAGCAGGATGTGAAGCATCAAGTGTAGCATGGGCACGACTATATCTCGTTCCTCTAGTATTAGCGACCCAAACATCGAACCCACTGTCTGCTAAGATGAATCCTAGAGATTGATCCACTGAATTTAGAAACCATGACATTCCATCCACCAATAGCCCATGTTGCAGTAAGAATGGTTGTTTGATCTTTCCATCACCATTACCACGGCCAGAACGACCCTCAGAGATTCTTTGAAGGCTAAGAACGTAACCATCCTCAGTACTCACATTGAACTCCTGGCACTTGTAACCATGTATAGTGACTGCAGACTCACAGAATCCAACTGGTACAGGTGTACTAGGTGTTCCTCTCCTTACTAATCTTCCTCTATGTCTAGCTAGAGCATCACCACTTACGGAAGTGCCACGGTTTGAAGCATAAGCTTGAGGAAACTTAAATGGGGCTAAATGCTAAGATTGATGCATAACACGTTGTCCCACTGTAGTGGGGAGTTAATGCAGTGGATCTGGCTCCTCTTCCTCATTAGTCAATACTCCATTCAAACCTTATCATCGATTAATTATTCTTTCCTGAGTTCTTGATTTTAGATGGTTTTGACTAAGTGCGGAAAGGTGCTACATCACATGGGAAATGTGTCTCTGCAGTATTTTAAGCCTGGGAGCATCTACATGCATACTGCTTCATTCATCTCTGTAGCTTGCACTAACTTCACTGGATACACATAATATATCCATGTTACCAAATCCATAATTAGGAAGCACTACTAACAGGCAGTTCTTCAATAATCTTGTCAAACTTCTCGTTTTTCAATAATTACTCCATCTACACAGAAGAGATACCAAGCCTGCTACATCTTTAAACACTTTGAGCGCCCCTGAGGCTGCTATTGTATGATAGACTCCTTCACCAATCAAAACTTTACGGATCTCTTTTACATCAAGCATGAAGGCTACCCATTAAGGCTAACAATCCATTGATTCCTGATGAGCCCTAATCCTAACAGTCAGAAGCTTATAGTCTCTCCTCTCTATACATAATCGTATTACTGAAGACGGGACAAATTGATGCATTAATTTTCTTGATTGTAGAAGAGATTGGACCTTCGTAGACGATTCCAGAATCTTTGCCATCTGCTTCCACACTTTACGTGATCCAATGCTAATCTTGTCCTCATCTTCAGCAGTTTTGGATCGAGAATAAGAAGCCCATCTCTTTTGTAGTTATGACCGCAACGAGCTTTGTGCGGATGTATTAATCGGCTCTTTTTTACGGTTACCTATTTGTCTCTGCCAGTCTGGCTTCTTTTTCAGTTGTCCGGTTGCAATAAATTCAATACAGGGATATCAACCTTTAACGTTTCCAGCATGTCCTTGTGCTTATGACCGTAATGAGGTTTGCACGAAGCCAACAATCCGTGTCGCCAATGGCATAGGTTTCCCACTTCTTATTTGTCTCTGAAAAGTATCATTATAAAAGTGTAAAACCTAAATAGTTTGTGAACAATAATCACACAAATATCATTGACAAGATATCAAATAAATATGCGAGACAAAATATCTATATTTCAAATTTATCGATTAATATGTTTGATATATTAGTTTAAACATGGAACTAAGAGGTGTTTACTTTATATAACACACTGTGCACCATATATTGGAGGATATCAAATATACCCACATGAGTCATTTTAAAAATAAAACTCATAGATAGGCTAGAAAACCTAATTTAGTCAACAATATTTTTCTGCACATTAGAATTTTTCAGGAACGTTTTTCAGTTTTGTAAAATCCCTAAAAAATACTTTTACAACTGCGAAAATTCTGAAATTTGGTCTGGGTAATTATCAGAATGTGTACTATATTCGGTTAAAAGGATTTGTCGAAATTCTTTCTAAGTTAAGAGATACACTCGAAACTCTACAGCTGACCAAAAAAACTCAATTTTGTTTTTCACTTCACAATTAATATCCTTTGTTTTCCGATATAATATCAACGTCAACGATTCATAAATAACCAAAATTTGTTGATACTTAGCTCTTTTGTATTGGAAGTGATCGATTTGCGAAACGGATGAGCTTCCCAGATCTCCACAACAACAACATGGCAAAACTTTGGCAAAACAGCATCTTGGATTGCCATCTCTTGAAATACTTTCCGTTGAACTTTTATGGTTTTTCAACATCGTTCTTTCCCATTGTTACGAGATAAAAACTAATGTGTTAAGATTGTTGAAATCTTACAACAATGAACAACAACGTTAGATGTATCAGAATAATATATATAAAGAACTGAATTAAAACAACTCTACCACGGACAACTACGAGGGCAGAATCACAGGTTCAACAAGTTGTCCTTAGCATATTAGTTCGCGGGTATACTCGAGAAGAGCAATGCTAAACCCCAACGTGCGAAGATGTGTCCAGGATAAGGCTGCCCGATATAGCTTGTATTAGCACAATACAAACTACCCACTCTAGAACTTAGCAACAGGGAAGGAAGGGAAATAAACAATCAAAAACGCAAAACAAAGTGAGAAGATGGTGAAAAGAAGACAAGATAGTAACCGCTTCTGGGATAGATTTTAACTTTGAAAACGTTTTGCATTTATAAGAGAAAAGAAACCTTTAGGGTTTTGGAAACCGTTAGGGTTTAGGATTTCTTATAAGATAATAGATCATGGATGATGTCTAATTCGTAGGCCCAATACATAGGTTAGCCCATTACATAAGTTAGTCCATGTATTGTTTGCCCACCCCATTCCACCCTAAGTGGACATCCTTCTCTAGAATACCCAATGTGGAATTAAAAACTAAAGAGTTTCATTCACTCAAAAAAATTAGTGAGCATCCAAGACCTAAACCATTTAGTTTAAAACTCATTTTTCTCCGACACAAGTTACTGAGGAGACCAAACTCTCCTCCCATTAAAACAATCGTAAGAATGCATAGACCAATATCGGCACGTCGATCTCTCCCTTGTAGGATTTGGGGGACTAACCCATCTTCGTTAATTGAAAAAAGTTGTGTCCCCACAGTGCCAACCACATTGTGGTTGGCGTTGCGAACGTTGCAAAGATATGAGCCATAGTATTGGCATCCCTGTTGACATGTTGGAACGCAATTGAGCTAAAACTCGTGTCCATTTTCTGATCCAAATTTCTCAGCCTCCTTGGGATGACTAAGCTTTCTTTCCTAAACATCTTTATCACCATGAGAGCATCTCCTTCAATGATAATTCTGTTTCCTAAACATCTTTATCACCATGAGAGCATCTCCTTCAATGATAATTCTGCTGACACCTTTATTCAGAGCTAAAAGAACCCCATGTGTTTCGGACTTGATAGTGGTAGGATAAGCAAGGATTTTAGTTCCACTTCCTTTAAATTTTGATTGATAAGCTCTTGCTGTTGCAGCACATGAGTAAACCTCTTTCCCCAGCACCATCCACATTTATTTTAATTATATGTTAGCATCTGAAGGTTGCCATACATTAGACTCAAAGTAGTAACATGACGCTCAGTAATGGTACATCTTCGTGATAGCAAATTAGCAATGGTCTGTTTTGAGCTTTCCATTTGACCCCAATAAAATTCTTGCTCCCATTTTCAAGTAAGTAAATTCTTTACCTTCTTTGATCCGCCTAAGTACCAAACCTCTTACAAATAGTGAGTGCTCGAGCAGCTTGGCATTGTAAGAAGATATCGTCTGGACTCGGGAGACTTTTAAGTGAAGAAGAAAAGAGTGAATAAACTCAGATTTTACATATTAAAGAAAACCTAGGTTCCTTTTCATGGAGACTCATGCCACAACTGAACTCATACATAGTAGCTCCACTATATTAACAACATTACTACATTAGCCCACTAAGCTAATTGCCTCAACTGAACGCTCACATTGTAAGAAGGTCTAACAAAACGACACCTATCCTATAACTATCAGAAACGAAAAGTCAGATTAAGTCAAATGATTTGTTTCATACAACATTGTCAATGTAGGAACATATACATCATACAACAGATGTCCATGATGGCACAACACATCCAGTTTCTAAAATAACAAGAAAACAAGGCGCTACAGAAGTACCAGACAGAACAAACCACCCAAATGCGAAACAATGATAAACAAAAATAACACCCATAACTTCGCACTTTATCATGCTTCAATAAAGGCAATAACAGTAAGCTTGTAAACCCAAATGTCATTGAAGAGAACAAATAACTAAGAGATGCAAATAAACTGCAGAATAATTAAGATTAACATAGATCCTTATAAAAAGAACTGAATACCTTGTCTTGTCAACTCTAGATCAACATTCTGAAACATTAAAACTACAAAGACGTAGGAAGATGTTCTAGTACTATGCAAGAGAGACCAAACGCATATCCAAACAGTCGTAGCACTGATAATACAAGCTTCACCATCTACCCAAGGATTTTACACATTGTCTCTCCTAGCAAAAACATTAAAAGAAAAACTCAACGAAATAAAATATACTTCAGAGTAGGGAATATCTCCTGAAGATTAATCTCTTCAACCATGGATCAGAGCTGTTTAATAAATAACAGAATGAATTAGACAATCAACCAGGTGGATTACAAAATTCTTAAAGAACCTGAAAAAGAAGAGAGGGATTTCACCTTCTGAACAGGAGCCAGTGATCTGTGATCTCCAAAATGAAAACAAACTAAAGCCACCACCGAAAAAAGAACTGGAAAGTGCAACACTAAGAGAAAACTGAACTGGAGGAGATACGTAGAAAGAAAATTACTGAACACCTTCATAAGGAAACAAGTGGACTGGACTAAATAGAACAAACACACAAGTGATGGGGCTTACAACCGGATGGCACATTATTGACTATCCTATATATTGAAACCAGAAAAGGTGGGAAGGAAACAGGATACTATTGAGATCCCCTCTCCCCACTTTTCCCTCTTTAAAACTAGAAAAAGGGGGGAAAGGGAAGTGAATGCCTTTGCAGGCATGATCGAAGATGTCAGCCATTAGCGAAAAAAAAGGAGAAGGTATAGTTGAGGAAGAGGAGATATGAAACATAAGCAGCCAATGCAGGCAATAGAAAAGAACTAATTGTAGAGAAGCTTATCTGTGCCATCTAACCTGAACATTAAGAATAGTTTGTAGAAGGATGAGATTGAAGTTTGGAAATCTAAAAGGAATAGAATAACTACCAGGAACTGGGAAATGAAGAAAAACCTACATAGCCTATAGAATATACATGGTATATGAATTTTGACCTTAACACAACAATTAGAGAGCTATATTTATAGAACCTGGGGAATTGAGGGCTCCAGCAACCATCAGACAACGTATATCACGATTTAGCTGGATCAACCAGAGGCATAAACCTTACAACTATCCGAGTTCTCATTTAACCAACCATTACTCAAAATGTAATTCAAAACTAAAACTCCATATACCCAGTACTTCACTTATCTTCTTCAAACCCATAAATTTACAAGCCACCATGTTTAATATCCACCATCCACCATCTAAAACTCTGTCTTTCTGTTCTTCTACCACCACAACTACCGTAAATTGATATAAAGACCACCACCTTACACTGCATACTAATATAGACTATATCTAACCATCATCACCACCACCGAGCTATTCTCCCCAATATACAAAATTACCTCCACTAACTCAAAGTTCAAAAGAAGAAATATATACAACAGAAGTAACCCAAACTCATTATAATCAATCACTCTTCCAATCCAAATTAAGGATACGGCAAAGATCTTTAGTTGCAAAATCAATGCTCTGGAAGATATCATTTTTATCTAGTTTGGCTGATTCTCTAGTAGGCGAGGGTGGTGCAGACTTAGCAAACTGATGAATCATATCAATTTTGTCATCAGAAGAAGTAACAGGTAATGAAACACTACGTTTAGGTCTAAGTGGAAATTTAGGTAAAGGTAATGAACTTGGTGGTGGTGAATTAGAATAAGCAGGACCAGCCCATAGTTCTGAACAACAAGTAAAATCATCACTACTAAAAAGTCTATCTTTAATACAACTTATAGTAATCGGTGGATATGAAGAAGTAAATTTGGTTTCCTCATCAAAATTAGGATTTTTAACAGATTCGGTTGTCTTTGGTGGTGAGAGAGATTGATAACAATCATGGTTAAATGATTTGATAGGAGAAGGAGTTGGTAATATACCTGCTGAACCACCACCATTACCACCAGATTGATGAAAATTTCTGCAATTAATTCCTCTGAAACAGCCACTTGAGGAAGGAGATGAAGAACCACCGAACCCATCTGAAGAACCATGATGAGATCTACTACTTCCTCCATAATACTGACTTCTATGTTGAGCTATAACTAGTGTCTCCATCTCTAGAAAATGATCAAAATAAGTAAAAACAGTCTTTTAAAATGTAGATCCAGTAGAAAATCAGTGTAGAGCTTTTAGATCTGAGTATCTATCTGAACTGTAAAACCAAACGGAGGAATGTTTGAGAGAAGTGAAACCCTAGTGATAAACTTCATCGTTTCTCACTGGATTATACTGTAAATAACACCAAAATAAAGAGGAAAAATAAGATGTGGTGAGGAGGAGATTGGTGAAGTTAGATCTAAGAAAATAAAATGGTGGTGTTTTCTCGATAAACTGCTTGTTTGTTTCTCTACAGGTGGTGATTTGTTAACCTATTCTCGTTGTTTTTATAAGAGCACCATGAAACTCTATAAACTGAGCTATAAAATACGAGAAAGACGGATCTGAAACTAACTCAGAGTTGGATTTCAATATTAAAATGAAGTTCGTGCTCCTTGTGAGATGTGCTGTGTGAATTACATAAGTAGCCTTGGTTATTTTAATGTGAAGCGATAACCTTCGGAGTTTATATACTACTTGACCTTAATGCCCTTACCTTATTATTTAATGATGTAAATTAAGAGTGGTGCGTCATAGGATTTATTTGGCTTAAGTACTGAAAGCTTAATGCTACTCGGTACAAGTTTAAACGGTAAAGAATGTTAAAATAGAAAAATAAAGTCGACTTATAAATGAAAAAAAGATCAATCAGAAATATACAGAAAATGGATATGAATTGAGATTGATTTAGTTCAATCACTAAAATTTATGCTCAGTTTCTTTTTCTGTTTCCATAAAAGAAAAATATTTTTTAGAAAACAATAAATTAAATATACATAATGCACCATTTTTTATGTTGCATTACACATCAGGAATGTCTAATAATTTTAATAAATCACACAAAATACTACATTTATAATTAGATGACAGAAAAGAGTCCTTCTACAGTGTGACTTCCTTGTTATTTGTCAGAAATATTTTTATGGTCTTATATTTTTTATTTTTTTCAATTCTAATTTCTTCTAAATTCTTCGAATGTTAATCAAAAAATTTAAAAGCTTTTTTTTATTTCTTCTAATTAAGCAGCAACTTCATTCCAATTTCTACTGATTTCGTAGGTAACTCTTTCAATTACAATTTAGAAATTGAACAACAGTAAAAATTTATAAATCTTTCACAATTTCATCGAATTCAACTAACAAATGTAATCTCTGGTTCAATTTCTTAACGAAACAACACTTAGTAGTGATAAATTTAAGAGAAGAATGATCAGATTCGTCAATTGCAATAGCAGAGGAAGAACTTCTATTTTACAATGACTGAAAAATGGATGAAGAAGATGAGTTTCATTGACCCATATTCGACCCGAATTTTCAAAAAAAAATAAAAAATTATGTAACTAACCAGATTGATCTTGAAATTCTTTGTACTTGGATCCGACCCTTTATTGCAAATCTACCAAAAATATAAATTCTCTAAGGTTTAGAACAATAAATTGGTTCAATAACATTTAATTTATTTTTTATGGATTTAGAAGACAGGTAAAAATAGATACTTTTCTAATATCCAAAGATCTTATAGATACTTTTTTAATATCCAAAATTGGATATTTTGCCCAAGTTTGATCTACTAGTGTAAGTAACTTTTATAACAGTTAGACTAAAATACCCTTTTTATATTTTTAGGTTGAAAGTATATGCTTATATCAAAACTTCTTATACGTTGATTTTTTATTTACCTATACTATCAATGGTCCTAATACAAGATGCTCAACAAGGAATTTAGCTAGATCACCTAATGAGTTACTTAAAATATATACGCACAAGTCGTACAACTTCTTCGTTACGATGAAAATCAAATAAAGCCATGGCTTCCCAAAACTATAAAACTGTCCTTTAGAGATTCTATGAATATCCAAGGTTGGGTGAAGACATATGGTGGACTTAATAGGTTCTTTTGGAACTTAGAGAACACTCATTGATTCGTTTGAGTGGAGGTTTTGATGGTTTTGAAGCTGAACGTGGTTAGGGATTTGAAAATTTTAACTAATATGGAAAATAATGGCATGCGGTGTCCGTGGTCGAGGTAAAACATTGTTATAGGTGATTGTGGTACATAGCGAAAAGAAATGATGAACTACCAAATTAGTGGTAGTGCATATTATAAAGTTGTTGCTACTGAAGATGATGGTGATGGTGGTACGTAATAGTGGTAGTAGTCTTTGGTAGTGGTGCTGGTTGGGGTCTTTATTTGTGTTGAAAGTTACCGTTGCGGTGGTCGTGGTAATTATTTTCCCCTAATATCAAATTATAATAATAGTATACCTTTGCTCCAAAAAATTAGAAATGCAACCAATTGGTATTGTTTTGTAATACCTATACAAATTTAACATATGTAAATAACAAATCATCATAGTTTAAACATGGATGAAACTGGTTTCATTCTGCACATTCTGACAAAAAGATATTTTCGGCGGGATGTATCTGGTTTTATCCTGTATATTCTGACAAATAAAAATATTTTTCTCAAGATATATTTGGTTTCATCCTGTATATTCTGACAAATAAAAATATTTTCTTCAGGATGTATCCGGTATCATCATTCATATTTTGGATATTTATTTATTTTTATATTGGAGGTGATGGTGGTGTTTGTTGTATTCTATTACTATTGAAGGTGGTAGTGGTGGCAATAATATGGTGTTCAATACTGTTGAAAATGTTGGTAGTGGTAGTGGTTGTCCTAGTTATTTTCTTTTTATTATATATATATGTATGGAACATGTAATAATATAACTTTTCCTATCTTGTTTGAGCAAAAATGCAGCTAGTTTCATCCTAGCTATTTTTAGAATATTTTTTTCTTAGTTTAAGTCAGGATATAACTAGTTTCATCTTAGTTATTTTTTGAATAATTTTTTTTATCTCAGTTTAAGCCAGGATGCATCCTAGTTTTTTTTGAAAAAAACTTTCGAATTTATTATTAACAATGGATCTTGTTTTTTAGATCATTGAAAACCCTTTCCAAAAATATAAGTTTTATTAAAATCGTATATATTTTTTGAATAATTTTTTTATCTCATTTTAAGCCAGGATGCAATCAGTTACATCCTAGTTTTTTTTGAAAAAAAAAATTCGAATTTATTATTAACAATGAATCTTGTTTTGTAGATCATTGAAAACCCTTTACAAAAATATAAGTTTTATTAAAATCGGATATATATTATGAAAGTATAGATTTTTTAATAATTTTTTTTAAATTGGAGAGAGAAATAATAAAAATAAAAATAAAAAATATAGAGGATATAATTATCTAGGTATTTTAGTGTCAATTTTACTCGTGTCTATAGTATTACTTGTCTAATAAAAACATATTAGACCATTTTCTCGGTTTAGAATCTAATTCGAAAAATCATAAGATACCAAAATATTATACGATTGCTGTTAGTAAATGGGTTTACTATTTAGCTAAATGAAGATACAAGTAGAAAAAGGTTAGATAGTGGAGAGATTTGGGAATTAGGAGAGTGAGAAGATTTGGGAATTAGGAGAGTGAGAAGATTTGGGAATTGGCTAGAGTACTGAATTGGGAGAGTGAGAAGATTTGGGAATTGGCTAGAGTACTGCGGCTGGTTAACGAAGAGGAAGGGAATAGGGTTATTAAATTAAAAGAGAGTAGTTTATATCATTGTCTGGTATAAATACGATAATACCCTCTCTCTTTTGTGCGTGGAAGAAATATGATCTGCTGTTTTTGTACATATCTCTCCCAACAATTTTTTTGAATCAATTAAACAAAAAGAAATAATTAATACTTGTGATTTTTCTAAAAAAATTTACTGCTCGGTACAATGTGTATGCGGAATTAATAACTGAGTTTTTCTTTTTTTGAATTGCCTAATTTATAGCTAGGAAGTAACAATGAATAGAAAAATTTAAAAGATAAAATTGGACGTTTTCAGTCGGCCCTCCACTACTACATCAGTTATTTAGTAAATAAATTTAAATTATTCGGGAACATAGAATAGGATGTCCAAACATAAATCTATAGTATTAAGAATTTAATTAGTGCAACAAGAGAAAATAATTAATTAATTAAATTATTCTCGCTAAACACATTATTAGGTTTTGGTCTAACTGATGGAAGATTAATATCTCCTGAAGATTATAAATGTTAATTGTTTAAAATACAAGGGATGTATCAACTGTTACGCGTCTATTGTATTTTATTTGTCATTGATGTATCTAAATATTGTGTACTTATAGGGGATGTTTGGTAATCATTTTTATAATAGATTATGAGCCCATAATCTATTATATAGGTGTTTATTAAAATTTATAATAACTGATTATTTTAATTATAATTGAAAAAATTCATTATTTTTATAAGTAAGAAAAAAGTTGTTTATAAAAATTATCATAATCAATTATTTTTTTTAACAAAAATGAATTAGATTTTTTTCCTTATTTTCTCTAAACTATCAAGAGAGAGACAAAAAAACAATAGTGGACTAAAAAAAAGTCCTTAAATCATCATTCTTTCATCTCCTCTTCGAGAGCATTTTTCTAAGATAATCAATTATTCCAAAAATATGTTTGTTAAAATTTATTAAAAAATGATTAATAGTATAATCATTTATAAATTTATGATTATCTATAATCATAAATGATAATCATAATTTTTACCAAACACCCCCATACAAGCATTAATAACACTTAAATATTCCTTCAACTGGCAGATTGTTCATGTTAGCAAATGGGATTAGAAATTAAGAAGCACTTAGCATACCAAAGTGAGGACATAGCTGTCATGTTAAATTCATGTGCAGTCTTTTTAGTATGTTAGAGCAACCATATTCATTGGACTAAATGACGGACCAAACTCATATTTGATCTTTGGTCCGTCCAAATTGAAGATTAATAGGGCGAGTAAATTAAGTTATTGGTCCACTTTCGGCATTATTCAGGACCAAAAATGGTCTGAGTACTGGACCAAACGAGGTTATAGTCGAGTGTGCAGTTAGGTCTCCGTCTTGTGCTAGGCGTTGTGCTAGTTATCCGTCTCATGGTAGGCGTAACTCTAGACGTACGTTTCATTTATCGGGCGTGAACCAAAATTATGCATGATGAAACGTTCACCCAATGTTGCGTCCAACGGAGCGTTACGGTAGGAGCACGCCCAATGAGAGGCGTTAACCAAATCAACGTCCAAATCAAGCGTCTGTCTATACCTCCGCCTACTTCAAGCGTGGGTCTAGGGGTGTGCCTGGTTCTAAGCATCTTCTAAGCGTGCATCTATGGTTACGCCTGTTTAGGGGCGTTACTCTGGGGGAGCGCCTATCCAGGTAGCCGTTGAGATTTCTTACCGTTGATTTTTACCGTTGTAACGGCTATATTTTGACATACCTATAAATGGATGGATTGGTTGATTGAGTATATTATTACTAATCCATTTTCATACTACTAAACTCATTGTTATTTAATTTATAGACGAGAAAAACTTAGTTTTTTTCATATACTTATCTTCCAAATCGGTTATAATTATGACACCAAAACCACGAGGTCCAAATTTTACTACATTTGAAGATGTAACGATGTGTAAAATTTATTTGTCAATATCTCAAGATTGTAGTATTAGTTCCGATCAATCAGAAGAAAGATTATGGTCTCGCATATTAAATGGGATGAAAGAAGTCATACCTTCAATGTCGGGGCGCACTTGGACCTCCATTCAGAAACGAATTCAAGGAATAAGTAAAAATGGGGAACTTTACTCTGCAAAAGAGGCGGAAGTGGAACATGAACACCATACTGGATGGGGCCCCGAAACAAAGGTAAGTACCCGTTTAATTTTGACGCTTACATTATTGTTTTGAATTGTATATCCTCTACTATACTTTACAAAAAAGTAGAATGAAGAAATAAGAAAGATTTTCAAGGAAGCTAATGGTGGCAAAAGATTTAAGCATGAAGATTTAAAAAATATAAAATATTCACGACGATCGACAGCTGTTTTCGATTCATCACAAACTGAGGAAGATTCTGAAAGCAGCGAGGAAAACCGGGAAAGACATGAAACAAGCCAAGACAATTCCAGTGGCGATGAAGAAATAGGAGATATACCTAACACATATAACCGTCATATGGGAAAAAAGAGGCGAAACGACAGAAGAAAACAGGGAGACCAAAATCGAGTGGCCAATAGGAAATGATGGAAATTATTATTAAAGAGCAACAAAACTTCAACACCAAATATGCAGAACATACAAAAATGAAGATGGCGCAAAGAGATCCGAGTTTACAGCAAAACTAGCTGAGTCTTCGGCAAAGTTTAAAGCAAAACAAGCTAGGAAAAAAAAACTTGACGCAAAGAAAGAAGCAGACGACGAGTTTCGTATAATGATGATGGATGTCTCCGGGTTGGATGCCGTAACAAAAGATTGCATCGAACTTAGAAAGGCAGACATTTTGCAGAGAAGGAGAAGCCAACCTTAAAGGATTCTTGGAATACCTGAAACCTAAAGATTTGCATTCTTATTAATATTGTCATTTTCAGTTTCAACTTTTATGAACTAATAGTGTTATATTCAGTTTATTTTTAACCGATATATTGTTATCTTTAATATTAATGAACTTCTTTTTAAATTTTGAGTAATTAATTAATTTAGATAAATTTTTTTTTACCAAGCACTCATTTTTTCGCCTATCTATTCTTCTCCTAAATAAAAAATAAAAACAAACTACAAGCAACTCATTCAAGCTAAATTAAGAGATTCATATTCGTAATAAAAGTACTAATAAGGTTCAACATCATAACCAACAACGCTACGATGGTGGTGTTAAAAGATAAAAACATCTAGGTAGAACAAAATCCATAATTCATTCAGGTGGGGTGACCAACATTCTCTTCAGAAGAAAGATTTGCTATCTCCTTAAGCACTTGTAGAACTCCTCTTTGTTTTTCAACACTCATTAACTCCCCAGCGTCAATCGAACGGGTCAATGTCCTGACCAACAAATTTGTTCGATTCCTTATAACAGACATTTCATTATCAATCACTGGTGATTGAACTTCTCCATTCACCAAATCAACAATGAAATGTATATCAACAACTACACCACTTCCAGATTCAGTTGATGCTGGATTCAAGTTCCCAATTCGTCTCGATCTTGTAACTTTATTCCTGTTCATTTTCAGAATCTACGTGAAGTTTTATGAGAATCAACAAAAAAGAACATTCGATGAAGAGAGAAAAGATGGAGTTAAGGTTTACGCCTAAATAAGCAGAAAAATAGGGAGTTTGATTTAGATTTTTTTGGTATCTATCTCTTAAATTCTTAAACAATAAACCTTTATGATCTTTTCATACACAATTTCATAAGTTTACAAAAAATAATAATTAAGTTCCGAAATTTCATAAACAATGACATCAATCAATTAATCATAAAATTATCCACAACCCAACTCAAATTAACCAACTACTTAATCAATTTTAACTTCAATTCAACAAATTCTCATATATTTTTTATATCCAATTTACATGTAAACCCTAGAATTATACCCAATTCCAAAATTACAATTTCTAAAACCTAATTTATTTATTTCATAATCATATGATTAATCCTTAAACATATATATATAAAATTAATAAACAAAACAATACAATGTAAACCTTTAAAATCCATTAAAAAATATAGTAAAGTTTGAGGTTATTACTTTCCTTTGAAATAATCGTAACTTGAAATAATTTGTATCAAATCAACCCAGCCTTTGCAATCTTGATGAGGGGTTAAGCTTGATTTTGGAGAATTCTTTTCACAAATTGGTGTGGTGGGCGGAGTTCCTTTAGTGACCTAGTGAGTGTTCAGGAGAAAAATGGCTTGGAAGTGTAAAGAAGACGAATATATTGGTCCGCCACAGACAGGCGCTCACCCAGTCGTCCGCCTGGTGAGACGCGCGTTCGGCTAGGGAAGCGCCTGATAAACCAGGCGGATGGCTAAGTGTGCGCCCGTCTCAGCATTCCCACGTACCAGATGCACGTGTTAGAAAAATTACGGGGGTTTGGCTATGATTCCGCCCCATCAGGCGTTTGGCCAAGAGAGCGCCCGTCTCTGGGGCGTGCGTCTAAGGGTGCGTATATCATCAAACGTTCTTTTGGGTTACGCCTGCCGTCAAGCGTTCACCAAATGTACGCCCTACCCAAACGTATTCATAGGCGTACGCCCATCTGTTGAAACGTTTACCTAGCCATGCGCCTAACTCCATGCGTTATCTTAGACAACCGCCCGATCAAATTTACTCCTGCACCCATTGCGTTTGAGGCGGACCAAAGAGTAAAAATTGTACTCTTTGGTCATTTGTATGCTTTCATGACTGTGGTTGCTCTAAGAGCATCCATGGTGGGACGACCAAATGATGGACCAAACCCAAATTTGATCTTTGGGCTGTTTAAAATGGATCACAGTAGTGCGATTAAATTTGGGTTATGGTCCAATTTTTCTACTGTTTGGGATCATATTTGATCTGAGAACCGGACCAAACACGAATATGGTGGAGCGTTAACTTACCTGTGCGTTTTGTGCCAGGCGTGACGCTGGCTCTCTGTCTCGTGCCAGGCGTTACCTAGACGTGCATCTGAAGATTGACTAGACGGTTGTCTAGGTGAACGCCCCATCAGCGGTTGTCTAGGGCTACGCCTGTCACTTGGGTGTGCTCTTAGACGTGCATCTGAATATAGACCAGGCGGTTATCTAGGTGAACGCCCCATCAGGCGGTTGTCTAGGTCTACGCCTGTCACTTGGACGTGCTGTTAGACGTGCGTCTGAAGATTCACCAGGCGGTTGTCTAGGTAAACGCCCCATCAGACGGTTATCTGAGATTACGTCTGATCAAAATTTACTCTCTACCCGTTATATTTTAAAACGGAATACATCTAAATATTTTTAATCTTTATTCTTTGGGTTTAATCGCACCACCGTGGATGCTCTAAAGGCCCCACTATCTCACCATCAATCAAAATCGTTTAAACTTTGTTATCATGGCATTTTTGTAGTTGGGATGAGATACTTTCGGGGTCCATCACATGATGGGGTAGAGCTAGTTCAACGAATAAAGACAAAAGGGTTATGATTCTCGAGCGTGGGTTAGTTTCGTCCCTTTTGGCTTTAGGAAACCACTATCCATGAACCTACACCTGTCGGCTTTTTAGTAAGCCCGTATTCGGTCACAAGTGTAACCGTTGAAGATTTTGACTTAGCATGCCAAGCACCTCAGGATCATGCAACGCGAGTTTAGGCCACCTACTGCTGATCAAGAAGCAATAATTAGAAATGTGGTTAGCATTTCCGGTTCTTAGTTGTATAAGGAGGGATGAAGGACGAAGGACGAAGGAACATACCCCTAACGCATGACTCTGAGTGGTGGTACAGTAGATTGGTAGGTGGATTAGGTTTGCGGGAAGGGTCGGTGTTAGGAATTTTAAAAAGGAAAGGGTAAAATAAATAGACATGGAGTTCCTTCTTAGACACATTATTAATGAAGATAGTTATGTAACATTTTATCTTTTCTTTCTTATATTATGTTTACTTAGCTTTATACTTTCTAACTGTAACCGATAGAGTGCACGTGTTTAGCATTTATTTGTATCTTGTCTCTGTCCAGTAAGCGTCTCACAACTGTTAATAAATTCTTGAGTTACCGTTACCTCCTTCTTGATCGAGTCTGTTGTTTAGACAAAAAATCTCTTCAACTAAACAACCAATCACACTCTTATATGTAAATTAAAGATTGAAATCGAGTAATAAAGAAACATCCTAATAATAATTTTATAAAATCATTTCCATAAAATCTGATACATATGATTACCCGATTTATCACTTTCGGTTTATGATCTTTACACTTTTCAATTAAACAAAATATAATACAAAATCTTAATTTAATTCAGTTACCCCCATAAATTCATACCCAGAAATCTCTTCTTGATCTTCCTAAGTTTCTCTCCCTTTTTTCCCAATTTTTCCGACCCCTTCTTTGTTGCCTGGTTTCTTCTATTTATAGATTTATTTACTGGGTCCCTCTTTATTCATCGTGTCATTTTTTCTAAACTCATCATCGTTCTTTGATTGATTCTTCTTTGGTTCGATCCATTTTATTTCGATGTGCCCATCGTTCTTTTACTTTATTTCATCTTCTGATCGGTGCGATCTTATAGTTGTCAGATCACTCTAAATTGCTTTTTGGTACGATGCTTTTCATATTCAACACGTGTCTTCCTATCCTTATAAACTTCTTTCATCTCGTTCATTAAAATAATATGAGTACTTCCTACTTTTACTTTCTCGATCAAACAGCATTTAATGCTATTTGTTTTGTTCAATGTAATTCAGCTTTCTCGATCTTACGTGTCCTTCATGCAATTCATCGTTCAGCTTTCGGGAAATGTTCCGTATCTATTTGATATTTGATCTCTTCAATATTTGATTATGTGGTTCTCGCTCTTTTTAATTTGATTGCTTCCTATCTTAATCTTCTTCCACGTGTCGTGCTTCTTTATTTTACTAACAACTTGCCCCCTTCTTCTTCTTTTTACAAAATCATCTTGCGGTCGATCTAAAATTTTGAAACATGGAGAAGAACTTATCTATTTTAACTTCTTTCAGTTTTCTTTCTCATACGTCATCCGAATTTTCTGCCAGCATTAATTATACTAGCACGCTACCCATTTTTTTTTGGCTTTGCATTTATTGTTCCTATTGTGTCAGTTACACTTTGTCCAATAGAATCAAAATCTTTTACTGGATTATTTCCTTTTCCCATATTGTGGCGATTCTAATGCTCTCCTTTAAATACTCTGCAGTCTTTTTTACTGTCTTTTAATTCTCATAGTTATTGCGCTTTGTCTTCCTTAAATTTTTCAAATTCTCCCAATTACTAAGGAATTTTTCCTCATCAATCGACTTCTTCTTTACTTTGATCAGACATTTGTTCACTTCTCTTCTTCACGTAAGTAATCCTGTTTTATTTCTTGCATTTGATTCATGTTTTCTTACCATAATTAAAGTGATGATTACCGTTTAAATTGTACTTATTTCTAGATAATTTCTTCACACATTAACTTTCTTTTCCTTATACTTCTTTTCCCTCAGATTTTAAACCATGCCTCACAGAAAATCTGATGCTACCGATAACCAGAGTGAAATCAGAAGATCGATTAGATCTTCTTCTTCAAGATATGTTGTTGCTCGTCCTGCCCATGATTCATCTTCTGGTGTTCCTACCTCTGCTGCGTCTCGTACTGTACGTTGTTCCACTCCTGATATTCCTAACCCTGCCCCCAAGAGTAAACGGGCCTTGTCTACCTATAGCTATCGATCTATGAACATCGAAGAATTCAAAAGAAAACATAATCTTCAAGGATTAAGAGTTTCTTTCTTTGATGATGTTTCTGATATGATGACTTATGACTCAATGAGAAGCTTTCAATATAGCCATCACATATTATTAATTTCTGCTGGTGCCTTAGAAGCTGGCCTTCGTCTCCCTTTATATGAAAAGAATAACCCCTTTCAGTTCACAGTTCTTGCTACTCGCAATAAGGCTCCCAACACTCAACCCCGATCCATAGCACAGTATAATGGTAATTGGTGGCGAATCCTTGATGAATGCATTCTTCGTAGTGAGGGTCGCACCCGTCTTACTTGCTACGTTCCCGATCCTTCAGAATGTATTCATTATACACCTGAGAATTTTCAGAACACATATGGTGATGGCATCACTATCAAAATTTTTGTTAAATGGAGCGTTAGTCCTGTTCGCAAATGTTCCAAAGGATTTCCCTTACTTCGGGAGGTCGATGACCCTAGAATCAAAATAGCTCTATATACCAAAGTCGATTTTCCTTCTAATGAAAGAATCCGTCGGGAACACGATTATAGATGGTATCGTACCCCTATTTTGATTGAAGGGCCTTGGGTATATGGTGATATCCCTAAAAATGAAATCCAAGATCTCCGAAACTGTTTCCCAAACTACTTTCCATGGAGATTAAACTTTGATGATTATAGATTTGAATACAAGGTTTGAATTTTACATTTCATGTTTCGTTCTTAGGATATATTGTATCTAGGGCTGTCAATTTTTATCCGAAATCCGACATCCGTTTCCGATAATCCAGGATCCTATAGGATATTATCCGTTATAACGGATATCGGATATCGGATACGGATATTCTTATCGGAGGTTAACGAAACGAAACCGGCTAAGCCGGTATCCGTCGGATATTATCCGTATCCGTTAAGAAAAAAACTAAGTCAAGTCAAAAGTAAAACTAGGTCTAGGTATAAGGTTGTCTTTCATTTTCTTCACGTCGTCTACCTTCTACCTACGGCTACCCCTCTTTCGTTTTCTTCTTTTCAAAGCATTTCCATTTCCTGGTTTGATTGTTTCGTTGCTGATCTCTTTGTTGGATTTCAGTTTCATTAAGATCTGTAACTCAGTAACTGTAAGTGTATCTTTATTTCACTGTGATGTTCATGATTTGTAAGTTTATTAATACGATTCATATGTTCTTCTTTTTTTTCTTTTTTTTTTAGATCTGATTTGTAAGATTTTAGCAGTCTTTGGAAAGAATTGAAACCCAAATTTCGCATCTAGAACAAACCATCACTGAAATTGAAACCCATAAATCCAAAGACTTGATTTGTTCTTCTATTTCATTAACCTAATTACTGGATCTGATTTGGAGTATTACTACTTGACCCTATTCTGCTCCTGCTTAGGTCGATTCATATGTTCTTCTTTTTGTTTTGTTTTTTTTGTTTTTTTTTTAGATCTGATTTGTAAGATTTCAGGGTCTTTGGAAAGAATTGAAACCCAAATTTCGCATCTAGAACAAACCATTACTGAAATTGAAACCCATAAATCCTAGGACTTGATTTGTTCTCTATTTATGTTTTTTGGTTTGTTCTGGACCTTCTGGTTTTCTAGTAATCTTCTGTAATCTTTTTAGTTAGTACTTAGCCTAGACTTGTTTGAATTAGATTGTCCTGTTTTATACTTTGTAATCAATTGTAATCTTATTTTGTTAGTGCTTTTATCTACTATTAGTTTTATTTTCCCTGTTTAATCATTTATCTGGTATAACCCTTTGTTCCTTGCCTATCTTCAGAGCAAACTGTTATTTGCTATATCATTAATCTTGCAGTCCTATGTTATTTGCTATATCATTAATCTTGCAGTCCTATGTAATGTGTAAGCTTAATCTGCCTCTCTTAAGTGTCCTGTGAATGTGTTCGGAGCTTGCTGATGCAGAGAAGAGAGCTCAAGCAGCAAATGCATCTAATGCTTCTGTGATGGTTGCTCCAAACCCAGGTATTAGATGCTCTGAAGTCTGAACTAATACTTGTTCAGTTTAGAGTTTCGCAAACTTTGACAAATTGAGATAGGGGGAATGTGTTTGTTTACTTTTATTCAAACTGTTGAGAACAAATTATACTTAATTTGAATCATTTCAGGTCATGTATATGCTGGAAGCTACGGAAATCCTCAGATGGGATATGTGGGAGTTGGACCTTCATATATCGATCCTTATAACATGCATCAGATGGTATGTGCTTACTTTCATGTTTCAAGTTCATAGCTTCACAATGTTTCAATCGTGTGAATCATTTATCATTATGAACCCCTTTTCTTTTTGTTTATAAGTTATGGAGGAGCTTGGAAAAAATGTTAATGTCATTAATGGTCTTCTTTTAACTATGCTCGTAGAATTTTAGTTATTGCCTAGATATTAGGTTAACTTCTTAGACGGGTACGTATGTGTGCGCGTCCTAATGCTTTTGCACCTATCAACTTATGATGTCTCCTAATATTCCCCAACTTTAACTTCCGGGGAAGTAATGACTGATCTCTGGGAACAGACAAATCCTTCCTTAGTGGAAGATGCTTTCAGACATGTTCCACACTTCCCATCCTAACCCTACAAGCCTAAGATCAGTTATGATATGTACTAAATGTTCTAATATCAACAAAGTTATTTCATACATTTCAGGTGCAACCCAATGTTGATGCCCAATTTCAGTATGGGCCAGAAGCAGTGGCATATTTTCCATATGGCGTACAATAGAGTCAAGTGCATAGATGAGTGCCATTGGACATTGAATCACCAGGGTTGCTCCTTAACCGCAAGATTCTTATGCATGCCTTGCACAATATGAGAGGAGTTTGAATTTTTTTCGGTTTGCCCCCTCAGAAATAGAGCTTAACCTCTCTAGTCTCCAGGGTGTTTCAAATGTTATACTGTTGGAAAAAAGCCTTCAATAACCAAATACAGGCTACATATTTTGGTTTACCAGAAGTGGTAATGCCACTTGTAAATATCAACTCATTAACGGGCATTGTATTCATAACTGAGTCTATTGGTGCTTTTGCACTGTAATCATACTGTTTTGATATAAATTCTTAATGTGTTTATGTGAAAAAACAGGTTTATAAGATTTTTATCGGCTATCGGATATTTACCGGATATTATCGGATATCCGATAATCTTAACGAAACGGAATCGGATATGAAGGTTAAATGTCCGTCGGATATTATCGGATATCGGATATCCGATAAGCTTATCGGATATCGGATACGGCTGAGCCAATATCCGTTCCGTTAACATCCGTTGACAGCCCTAATTGTATCGATCTCTGATATCTTCTTACAATATTTCAACTTTTTTGGTTTCAGGTCGATCCATCTTTAGATATTGAAGTTCCTCTTCCCCTACCTGAGCGCAGTACGATGAGGGTAGACAAAGGATCGAACCCGTAGTTGAGGGTAAAGGGAAGCGAAAACTTGTGCTTGCAGAGAAGAAAAAGAAAAAACCTAGGACTCTTGTGCTTGCATCTGATGTCGTAGAAGAAAGAATTACAGAATTTACTAGTGGAGAAGGAAGTTCTGCTGGTGCTTTGCTATCGGAACAACCCGATTCCATTGATGTTATTCCTGTTTCTTCTATTCCAGCTGAATCTGTGGTATCGAGACAACCCGATCCTTTCAATGTTGCACCTATTTCTGGTACTTCAACTGATTTTTATGATTCTATTTCCCCTCTACCTTTTGATTTTGTGATTGATTCTCCCGTACCTGATAGTGGTACATTGGTGGTTTTTTCTGGTTTTCCTCAAGAAGAAGGAGATGATGTTGTTATTGATGAAGAAAATGCTGATGTAGTGAATAAAGTAACCCATGTTGAAGAAGAAAATACTTCGGAGAATAATGCTGAAGTAAATCAAACTGGTGGTATCGAAGATTATGTAGATAAAGTGAATGTCGAAGTCGATGCCACTCTCATTAAAAAGGCAAATGATATTATTAACGAAGATCGTATTGAAAATGAGCTTTCTCCTTCTTCTAATACGATTGCTCCTAATGTTTCGATCCCTTCTGAAGTTGAAAGTACTGCTGGGGTATTTTCTGAATCGATCGTACCTAATGAGACTTTTGTTCGATCTTCTCCTGTTACTGTTGAGGTCGATGCTGAGATACCCAATGTCGATCCCTCTATTCAGAAAACTCTTTCAAGTCAAAATTTCAGTACCAGAATCGATGAAGGTATTAATCTAATCGGTGACGAAGAAGAGGCTTACAAATGGTTTCTTTCTCAGGGACTTTTGAAGGCCTCAACATATCCAGATATTCTTAAATCCGACACATCTTCCATGTCTCGATTACGGGATGCACTTAGTGCAATCCCAATGGAAAAATCTCGGGATGCGTGGTCTAAGAATGATATTTTCGATCAAACGTTTCCTTTGAATCCTCCTTCTTCCTTTACCGAAATTTTAGTTGTTGTTGAAGGTCCATTGTATTCTTACCCACAACAAGCTTTGTCCCAACTTCAATATAGCACAGACTGCTTGTTTAGTGCCTATAAATTTTATAAGGCTCGGGCCACTATGTTGGGGTTACTATTCAAGAGTGAATCAGATAGGACGAAACGAGGGAGTGATGTGTTACAACAAGTAAATGATGATTTGAGGCAACAAAACAATCTCCTTCAACAACAACATCAGCAGCATCAGCAACAACTCCAAGTTATTGAAGTTAAAAATCAAAATCTTCAGAATCAAAACCAAGGTTTGTTCTTTATTTGCTTTCGTTATTATTTTATTTTATTTACTTATATGAAAAATTTAAGTTTTATCCTGGGTCCAGTGGAAGACTTGGAAATCTTTAAAGGAAATCTACACAGAGATGAATGTGGTTAGAGAAAAACTAATTCAATTGAACAATAGTTTTGATTTAGCCACTTGGAGGCGTAATAGAGCTGAATCGAAATATGAAGAAGTTGTAAAATCACTAACTCAGAAAGAAATAGAGTTTAAATCTGTTGTTAGAGGTACATTTTGGTTTATCTGATCATTTGGCTTATTATACCATAAAATTTATCTAATATTTTCTTGTATTTCAGAACTTGAAAAGAAAGTCAATGAAGCTAAAGATCGTGCAACACTAGTAGAGACTGAACTCAATGTTGCGAATGATACAGTAAAAAACATCACTAAAGAGTTAAAGATTTCTGAAAATAACATGACTCTTAGTGCAACAAAAATCCGGAATTTACAAGCTCAACTGAATGTTGAGTTTTCTAAGATTGAGGCCCGTGGACGAGAAATTGTATCATTGCATTCAAAATCTGAAGGGTTAATTACAGAATTAAATGCAGAAAAAGATCAAAGGTTGTGTCCTGGTGTTCAAATAGAAAAAGATCAACAAAAGATTGAAGAGCTTCAAAAAGAAATCATCTTTGGGCGTGACTTTGTTCATTGGGTTAGACAAGATGCTAAAGCGAAAATTGCGATGTCCTTTAATACTGCTTTAGAGCGTGCACAGTCCGATCCTTTATTGCTTAGTAAACGTACCGATGTGCCCACGGTTCCGCCACCACCATCTCGATCCAATCCTCCCGATGCTTGATCATGTCTTTTATGACTTTGTCTGTTGTCAGCTTCATCATTTTCTGTTTTGTCTGACTTTCCTTAATCAAGAATTTTCTCTCGTAACTTACTTCTTCTTTATTTTGATATGTTTTTAACATTGTTTCCTGCACAAGAAAATTTGATTAAGTAATCTTTTGGTTATCATATGATTTTCTAAGTACCATGAATTGAAGTGTATTTTACCTCAAGTCATGTTATTCGAGATCCCACACATACGAAACAAACCCGAGCCAGGGGTAAGATATAGGGTTGGTCCCGAACTGTACTCTGAAAATTGATAAACCAATAATTAGGAACCCCTTCTTTATAAGAATTTCGTTGTTAATGAAATTCTTTAAGGATGTTTACCTTTTATATATGATTGTGTCGTCAATCGTAATGCTATCCAGAATAAGATGTTCCTGGAGTAATTTTGAGCGCTCTCCAGTATATGATGTTCCTGGAATAATGAAATTTTGATTATGTCGCTAATCGTAGCGTTTTTCAGAATATGATGTTCCTGGAATAATTAAATTATAAAAGAAATTACTGAATTAAAAGGCTATATACCTTTATTTTGTGTCAACACTTCATTGTTATTTACGGATAGTAAAGCTTTAGGTATTGTGCATTCCATGGATGTTGTAAAATTTCTCCTCGCATATTCTGAAGATAGTACGATCCTTGCCCTGCAGATGCTTGAATTATGTATGGACCATCCCAAGTTGGTGCGAATTTTCCTGCACTTTTGTCCCTTTGGTGTTCCGTTATTTTTCGTAAAACATACTGACCTTGGACAAAGTTTTATGATTTTACGCGTTTGTGGTATTCTCGAGCCAATCCTCTTTGATAATTTTCCATCTTCTGGAGTGCCACCTCTCTTTTTTCTTCCAAATCATCCAACTTTTGTAACATAAGATCTGAATTAAGATTCTTTTCCCATGCTTCCGTTCTGGTTGTGGGTAAAATAACTTCTGTTGGTATTACCTCTTCCGTTCCATAGGTAAGAAGATAAGGTGATTCTCCAGTTGAAGTTTTTCTTGTGGTTCTATATGCCCATAATGTGTTATGTAACTGTTCACACCACTTTTTATAATGTCCATCCAATGTTTTCTTCAAATTTATTGTGATTGTTTTATTTGTGGACTCTGCTTGCCCATTGCTTTGCGGATAGAAGGGTGTGGACTTATGTTTTTGAATATTAAATGCTTCAAATAACATATCGATATTCTTTCCTTGGAATTGTTTTCCGTTATCTGAAACTATTGCTGCGGGAATCCTAAATCTGCAAATGATATTCTCGAATAGAAACGTGAAAACATCAACATCTCTGATTCGTGCTAATGATTTCGCTTCTACCCATTTGGTAAAATAATCGGCAGCTACAATTAAATATTTCCTTTTCTTTGTTCCTTCAACTAATGGTCCAACTATATCAACTCCCCATTTTGCAAATGGCCATGGACTAAGTATCGAATTCAACTCTGTAGCTGGTGCTTTGATTTTCTTCGCAAATCGCTTACACTCTTCGCACCTTCGAGCCATTTTTTCCGAATCCTTTAACATGGAAATCCAATAGTAGCCTTGCATTTTGGCTTTTAATGCTAGCGATCGTCTTCCGCTGTGATTTCCTGCATCTCCATAATATATTTCTTTGAAAAATTCACAATCCTTCTTTTTGAGATAAACATCGAAATAACGGTCCAAGAAAAGAATTTCGATAAAGAATTCCATCCCGGAGTTGGTAGCTATTTGACTTGAGTTGAATTTTCCTTGCTTCTTTAGAATCTGTTGGTAACAATTTATTTTGTAAATATTGATGTATCGGGACTCTCCAATCTGGTTCATTTGATTGGTCATCTTCTTGTTGCGGTACAGGTGTGGCGTTCCGTATTGCTGGGTCATCGACTTTTTCCATCACACCATCTTCTTCTATGTTATTTAATACTTGTACTCTTATGGATGGCTCATATATTCTCCCAATTTTTACTGCTTTAGCGGTTGGATCATTTATCATGGACGAAACATATGCAAGTGCATCAGCATGTCGATTCTTTTCACGGGACAAATGTCGAAAAACAAATGTTTGGAATATGATCTGCTAAATTCTGTACGATATTTTTATATCGTTCCATGTCCTCATCAATCGTTTGATACTTTAACTCGATTTGTCGAATTACCAACTGTGAGTCACTTATGAGTCTAACATCACTTATTCCTAATTCAATAATGAGTTTGAGAGCATGGACCACTGCCTCATATTCTACTACGTTATTCGTATGTTCTTCGAACTCAAGACGAAATGAATGTACCAAGCGTTCTCCCCTTGGTGCTGTAATCACGATACCTATCCCTGCTCCTTCTTTATTTCGTGACCCATCAACAAAAACTTCCCATCGTTGTGAATTATTTGAGTCCAAAATATCTAATGGATCTTCTTCTTCACATCTTGGTAACCCTTGAATTTCATATTCTTCCTCGATTGGAAAATCTGCCAGAAAATCAGCTAGAATTTGAGATTTCTGCGCAGTTTGTATTTCATAAATAATGTTGGATTGTTCTAGCTGAGCATTCCATTTCGCGATTCTTCCTACTTTCCCCATATTCTTTATAACTCATTCCAACGGTGCTTTGGTTGGTATACGAACATAATGAGTAAGAAAATAAGTGCGTAACTTCTGAGTAGCAAATACTACTGACAAAATAAGTTGTTCAATCTTGGTATAATTTTTTCTGCTGAGTTTAGAGTTTTGCTGATGTAATATATTGGTTTTTCAATCTTCTTATTTGTTCGTACCATTACCCCACTGATTGAATTTTCTGTTGCTGCTATGTACAAAGTTAATATTTCTTCTGGTTCTGGTTTTTGTAATGCTGGCAACGTAGCGAGATGAAATTTTATACTTTGAATGCTTATTCACAACGATCGTTCCATTCAAATTTATTTTTCTTCTTAAGTACATCAAAAAAGGGCTTGCATCGTTCCGATGATCTCGCAATGAACGTACTTAGTGCAGCCAAACACCCATTTAATTTCTGTACACTTTTTATACTGTTTGGTGACGGCATATCTGTTATTGCTTGGATCTTTGCTGGATCAACTTGAATTCCATTTTTTGTAACCAGATACCCCAAAAATCGCCCTGAAGTAACACCAAAAATACATTTCTCTGGATTTATTTTCATTTTATATTTTCGTAATGTACCAAAAATTTCAGCAAGGTTCTGCAAATGATTATCAGATAGTTTACTAGCATATCATCCACATAAACTTCCAAAGTTTTCCCAATCCATGGTTTGAATATTGCATCCACTAATCGCTGATATGTTGCCCCTGCATTCCGTAATCCAAATGGCATTCTAGTGTAACAATACAATCCCCGTGGAGTGAAAAAGGCTGTGTGCTCCTGATCTGCTTCTGCTAGTGCTATTTGATTGTATCCAGGTTGTCCATCCATAAATGATAACATCTCGTGTCCTTCAACAGCATCAACTAACTGATCGATGTTCGGGAGCGGATAACTATCCTTTGGACATGCTTTGTTTAGATTAGTAAAATCTATACAAATTCTTACTCCACCATTTTTTTTCGGGACAATCAACATATTAGAAATCCATGTGGGGTATCGCACTTCCGGAATGAACCCTGCATTATTAGTTCTTTTTCCACTGGTTCATGGTATTCTGGTGCGACCTTTCGTATCCGTTGTCGAAATGGAATTGCATCGGAACGTATCTTTAATTCGTGCTGTACGATGCTGGGATCGATCCCCGGCATATCCTCCATTCTCCAAGCGAATATATCTAGAAACTCACAAAGCAATTTAATTAACCGTTGTTCCAAATCCATTCTTATTAACATCCCAATTCGCACTTGTTTGGGCAACTCTGCAGTGCCAATATTGATGATTTTTGTTTCTTCTACTGGCGTGAAAACTGGTTTTGGAATCCCAATTGGAGTTGGGGTCCCTTTTAGTTGCTACATCGTCCCTTCATGGTGCTGGTTTACCATATTTTCCTGACTCTGACTGCTCTCTCCTTTTTCACTTATTGTTTTATTTTTTGCATTCTTTTCTAGATATTGATTTATTTCTCCCTCATTTGCCTTGTCTCTTCGTTCCTTTTTCTTTTCATGTTGTAAATGCTCCCGTTCCTCATTCATTTTTATCTCTGCCATTATACAAAACTTGGCATCTTCTTGATCACCCTTTATCTCCATCTCTCCTTGCGGTGTCGGAAACCGCAAATATTGATGGTAAGTTGATACTACTCCCTTCAATTGATGAATCCATCGTCTTCCGATTATAGCATTGTATGGTGATGGTGCATCCACGACACTAAACCTTGTCAGAACATTGATCGGTCCAGCTGAAACTTCAAGATCAATATCTTCCTTTGGTTTTGAAGCTAAACCATTAAACCCAAAGATGATGTATCGCGACAAAATCAACTGATCTTCTTTAAAACCCATTTTACAAAATGTATTATAGAACAACACATTTAATGAGATGCCCCCATCCAACAGTATTTTCTTTACATTCCAGCTTGACATCAATAATGTTAGCACAAGAGGATCATTATGCATTTCAATTTCTTGGTTTATTTCTTGTGCAGAAAATGTCAATGGACATGCCATCCAATCTTCCCATAATTCTGCTTGTCTTCCTTGAACTTTAAAGACCTCATGGTTCCGAACTCTCTTGCACAATTTCTTATTGATTGCTACATTCAAATCTGTATCAATTTTTTCCGTATATGATATCATATCAATTGTTTGCTTATTATACGGGATGTGTATTGCTTTGCCATTATCCTGTTTCATTGTTGGTTCGATCTTCTGAACAAATTCCTTTAACTCCCCAGCATCGACCATTCTTTGTATTAATGTTATAAAATTCCTACAGTTGTTGGTTGTATGCCCTTTATAGCTATGATACTCACAATAATCTTTTGAATGTTGTGTAAACTCTGGCTGATTACCCTTTGTCATTGGCCATTGAAAATCTGGCCTATTCTTCAAAATTTTAAATAATTCGAGATATGAAATATTAAGCTTGGTAAAAGTTCTTTCTCGAAATTGCTGAGCAAAGTTTTTACCATTCCCTTGTCGAGGATGTTTTGATCCTCTTGATTCAAGTTTTGGAGGAAATTTCCTTTTTTATTCCGGCGACTCCTCAACTGAATTTGTTCTCCTTGTATCTTTTTGGCAACTCGAAGTAATTCTCGATCCCTGCTCATGTATGTCTTGGAGCCTTGCACATGTTTCTATTATTTCCCTTAACTCGCCTTCAGTTTTTGGATTATTTCGGTGAATTTCAACAAAAAGCTGGCTCTTCCGATCAGCAATTCCCCACTTGTAATGGTTAGTAGCTGTTATTGGGTCTATTTCACCTATTGCTTGACATATTGTATGCCATCTAGCTGTATATGATCGGATTGATTCTTCTGGCCAAGATGTTAAAGAATAAAGCCTGTCCTCCCCTGAGTCAACTGGTTTGTTATACATGTATACCTCAAGAAATTTCCTCACCAACTGTGCGTAATTATGGATAGAATTTTCCGGTAACCTATCGTACCACAACAATGCTGTCCCTTTTAAACTTGATGGAAAACATCTGCACATGATTGCTTCATGATCGTCCCACCGTGACATCACCCGATTATAATATTTTAAATGTGACGTTGGATCCTTAGTACCATCGTAACATTCGAACACTGGAATATTATACTCCCTTGGTAATGGCATACACGTCAAATGGCGTGCTAATGGTGTTCGTTTTGCTTCTTTTAACACCTCTTCTATTCTTCCCCCCTCTTTATTTTTTAATCCTTTAATCTCTTCTTTCATTTGTTCCATCTTGATTTTCTTGTTGCCTTCTCACTCGAGATGTCAATCCTACTAACACCATTCTTTGATCTGGATTCTGTTGTTCATTTCTTGACATTTGTCTTCTTGACATTGCCTCCTGATTTCGTATTTCTGTCACAGCTGGTCTTTGTTCCCACTGAATTGCATCTTTTAAAACTTGGTTTTCTTTTGCTAACAATTCAATTCGATGGTTGCTTGCTCTTTGTTCTTTTCTCATTTCATTTATTTCTTCTAATAAATCCTGTACGTGACTTACCTCATTTCGAGAATTCCCATGATGTGAAGAGGGATTCTGAACTACTGTATTTGGTGTTAACTCTTGAATGGTGTGTGATTTCCTTCATTACTTTGTTGTTGTCTTAATTCACTTCCTTCCTCTTGTCTATTCCCCGAGCCTTCATTACTATCTTGGTTCCCGGAATTAACGTCTTGAGACATAATTTTCAGAATCTGTTGTTTCTTAACTACTTTTTTGCTTTCTTGATTGCTTTCCTTCTTCGATATCTAGAAATATTTTTTAGAAAGTCAGTCAAACGAATTCTTATGTATCAAAGTCATAAGAAGTCTTGCACATTAATTTATCTGTAAACCCTCCCTAGCACAAGTCCAATTTTTTTTCAATATATAAAACCTTACTTAACTACATAAATTTAAAACTCATTTTTTGTATCTTGCCAATTGAATTTTCCAACCTTTCTTTTAAAACTTTAACAACCAGATCCGTTCTTTTCTTACTAATTTTTTTTTCTTTCTTGCAGAATTTAGTTTTGAAATTAAAACCATTTTTCCTTTATCAGGCAGGATAAATCCTTTAACGTCCCTGTTTCTAGCGCCAAATTGTTTAGACAAAAAATCTCTTCAACTAAACAACCAATCACACTCTT